>BQNB010043178.1:21107-45658 GCA_026074375.1 Tanacetum coccineum | reverse complement strand
TTGTTTTTCACATGTCATTCTCTAGATTAATTGGACCAAGATTAGTTTTCCAAAAGCGTGTTTTATATAGGTTATAGATATGTAAATTTTTTATATATTTATATAAAAATTAAAACCATTAAGAAAATTTCCTAGTATAAATTAAAACACTTTCTACGATCAAAATATTTTTCTTGCTAAAAATCTATATAATTAATTTTTTAAATAATATAAATTATGTAATTTAGATTAATCGAGTCATTCGAAAATCAATTGTATTTAAATTCGATTTTCGATTAAAGAAAAAATCAATCGAAATAACTAAACCGGATAAACCGAATATAGCCCAACCCCCCTAATTTATCTGTGAACGAATCATGGGCCAAATACGCCAATCGGTGCTATATTATTTGTATACCTTGGCCCGTACGTTAAAATATTTCCTTACTATATATTGTTGGATTATGGTAGTCGTATTAGCACAAATACATTACGAATATGTGAGCCTATTGAGGGCACACACGTTAATACACGGAGAATGTATTTTTTAATCGCAGGTTTCAATCGAACTTCAATAACTTTTAACTTGTTAAATCGTAGAAAACATAACAATTATGGACGAGTGGATAAACTACTTGAAGAATACTAACGAGGACGTATTCGAGATCATCAAGAATTTGATCAAGATTGCTGCTATCGACCATCCTAACGAGTTTCGTGAAAAAAGAGACAAACTAGCTGAGGAGCTTTTCACACGTGATATGATCAGTGCGAGTCGTGTAAACAAAGAAGATAATGGAGTTGCTGAGGTTTTGACGATTAAAGGGGTTCTTGAAAAAAGTGGCATGCATGAATCTGGAGAGGTTGTCTGTGACTTGTTGAAAAAGCTTCGGGACATGAGGCTATCTTTTAAAACACTGGAGGCGACGAGGATTGGGATAACTGTTAATGCTTTGAAGAAACATGAGTCGAAAGATGTTAAGCAGACAGCTAAGGTGATGATAAGAGATTGGAAACGTATGGTGGACGAATATTTGGATGGTGATGGGAAGAAATCGGTTGTGGTTCAAGAAGAGGAAGAATGTGGTGAATTAAATAAGAACAACGTCAAGCCAGTGAACGGGAATGACTTGGTAGTAGTACTAATGAGCGAGCAGCAAACAAGAAATATAGTGCGACAAAAGTTGAAGGAGGCCCAAGTTACTGAAAAGGATAATGTGCAAAGTAAGGGTCCTGTTAACGATAATGAGGGAGTTGCTGAGGTTTCAAGGACTACAGGGCTTGTTAATGAGCGTAAGCGTGAAGATGAATCAAAATCAGAATCTAGATCGGTATTGCTTGAATCTTCAAGGAAACCAAGGGAATTGAATAGGAATATGAAGTTGCAAACCGGTTCAGAAAAGGCAAAGGATCAAAAGGGTCCGGTCAGTCTTGATCAACAACGTAAGAAAGCAATGAATGTGGAGGCTGCAACATCAAAGAATCAAAAGGTTTCAACCGCAAATTTTGATGAGAAACTTGAGGCAGCTAAGCGAAAATTTCAACAGGGTTATAAAGAAGAGGAGTTAATGAAGAAGAAGCGAAGAGTACAAGTACTGGAGTATCATGAACTCACCAAACACGGTATTCTACCCCCAAAGGATCAACACGTCAACAAGCAGTTCGGAAAACGCTCTTATGCCCGTCGCTGATTGATTACATTTTAATCCTTTTATAATGACATATTCTTTTGTAAAACTCTATATATCAATCTAAGAGTTTCTTTAGTTCATCCTCCTGTACAAATTTGTTTTTTTTTTGTCAGAAGTGTTCACTTGCAGTTTCTAGTTGTGCCAAGTAATTAGTTTGTTGTGTTAAAAACAAGTAAAATCTGTTTTTGACAAAAGTGTTTATTTTCAAACACTGAAAATCACACACCAAGTACAAACCACTGTAACATACATCTTGCTACATATTAGGACTAATATAACTTACCATGGAATATTCAACCTCACTCCTATGAAAATTTGATAGCAAGTGGAATGCTTTCATTCAAACATAAGATTCCATAAATATGTACAAGTTTACACGAGTTTCAAAAGGCTAAACCCACTTAACCCAACAAAAAATAAATTACAATGGTCTCGTATGGAACCGCGCCAAGCAGCTAAGTTCAATATGATTTAAGCCTGTTTTCCCATGATCAAACAACCTAGCTTCACTCAAAATTTTCCAAAACTTCCGTCAATGTTTAATGAGGAGAATGTTACCATGTCGTTTACCGAAGCAGCATTCTGACCCATATCACAGAAATGGCAACATTATCCTCATTAAACACCTAAAGTAGTTACTAACCGTGAGCGCTAACCCGGTTAAAAGAACACAGTGGCACTATGCCTGGGTCAACTCTTCATAACAACTACTAAGCTCTGGTCAACAACTCATAAACATTACTGTTGTTTTCACCAGGAACACGTTTGAGCATTTCAAAGGATTTACGACTGCCTAAGAACTCGATACGCTTAATTTCCACATAACCAATCTCTGCAGCTTCTTTACTTGCATAAACTGATCGAAGCCTGTCGGCATGCCTTGAATCAGTATGAATGGCCAACTCAATCTCCGTTCTCGACATGTTCTCCTATACCATAAAAAAAACAAAGTTTTAGCATTGAAATTGTGTTAAGAGATGCTAATCGCTTCCATCGCTTCAGCAATGGTGTATGCTCTTGTGGGGATTACTGGTGACGCCGAAACAGGTTAGAAATTCTGATTCTTTTTCGAATATAACATTAGACTTTAGTATAACCATAGTTAGTCTAGTTATTTGATGACAGATGATACTCAATAGTTCAGAGGTGTATTGTTCTTTTTGTACCCTCACTGTATTTCGTGATTTATGTTTATTCCAAATATTTACTATGTATCTTAGAAATTCTGACACATTTTTATGTTAACTATGTATCTTTTAAATAATAGTTCGAGGCATAGAGCGTTAGGCTATGACTTGAACTTAAAAATAACTACCCAAACTTAAAAGTATACTCAAATTATCAGGTGAAGTGAGCAAATTCACTTTCGCAGCAATCATTATTTCTATCAAGTTTTTCTTTTTTGTGTCTCCCTCTTATTGTATGCTATGGGTCATATGAAAATTGGAATATCGAATTAATGAATGAACAACGTAACCAGGTGGACTGATGTATGGTTTCATTTGATTAACTTCATAGCACGGGGCTGGTCGAGGGTGCTGGCTCTCTAAATAGTGATATTCGAAAATGTAAAAATTTTTACTCCGTAACGCGCAGGTAAAAAGTCCTTATTAACTTACCTTTGTGATTTATCTTTTCTTTTTTAAAATAGTTTGTGTTCAAGTGCTCTAATGGAATGACAACTGGTGAATGTGTTATGCATAATATCTGAAGGTTTCATGTTCAACTCTTGCAAAATACATCTTTTTTCTTTCTTCTTCTAGCCTCAAAAAGTTAACAAACAACCCCTATACTCAAAGTTTCTTGAAATAGCAAAACATCCCCTTTAACTATATACACATTTCATATAATTGTTTTACCAATTGTTGTCATTGTAAGAAAATTTATGTTCCTACAAAACATTTTTTTCACAGTACAACTAATGAAAATATAAACAATACTTTTTTACAAGTAGAATTTTAATAAATGCTAAAAATTTATGTAATTTTAACTTAACTATGTTATGGGGAAAATATCACATAATAATCAAGTTTTAATGTTTTATCATTGTTTCATTAAAGTCTTTTTTTTCAATTATAAAAGCCACCGTTTTAAACTTTTGCAACTACAAAAACACTCAAACTTTTAATATTGTACAGTATTTATGAATTTTATAAATAAATTATAAAAATATCATTTAAAGTTGTTTTAAAGTGTTAAAGTATGAATCAATAACTTGTATCTTTATTAACTATCACACCCTTCTGAATTTAATTTCATCTAACCAACTTTATAAACCATAAAATAATAATTAAGTTCAATAATTATTTCATTTATAGCTTTATAGGCTCCTTTGGCTAAATAAATGTTAAAAATATTTCACAATATTTAAACAACATTTAAACTTAAATATTTTATATAGTAAAAAAAGTGTTTGAATGACTCAGTGAAATAATAATATAATTTGAGTGGCTTTTATAACTAAAATTAAGTTTAAGTGATTTTAGTAGAACAATATTAAATTTTGGTTATTATTTGATGAATTTCTCGCGTTTGTACAGCTTAACCCAATTAGTTTTTTTTACTTTAAAATAGAAATTCGATATACATATTGTTTTCCAATAGGGTTAATATACAAATATGTTCTTAAACTTTTCAAAAAAATTCGTCTAAGTTATAAACTTTATTTTTGTTTATCTAGGTTACTTAACTTTTATAACCGGTTACATATGTTACTAAACTTTGTTTTACCTGTTGTAACAGGTAAAGATGATGACGTGGACAAGTGAAATGACAAAAATAACCTCATTTGAAAAGTGAAATGACAAAAATAACCCCATAGATAATAGTCTCAACAACGAAGTCTAGAACCCAACAACTAAAAAGTTCATCTTGTTTCCAAATTTATACGAAACCAAAATATACAATTAAAACGAAAGCACGATAAATGTATATTAACCCACGATCTTATTAGCAAAAAAACAGTACAACAATGAACTTGTTACCTACTTTAACATCGTTCTGATAACAACCGGAGTAATCGGTTTTCAACATTTAGTAACTTGGATGAACGAAACGCAAACTTTAGTGATTTGGGTGAACATTTTCGCAAAGTTTAATAACATATTTATATATTAGCCCTTTGGTCTAATGATGTGTCATCGGTCAACCGGTTATCACCTGGTACCCAATTTTCGTAGTTACCGAAATAACTGATTTTCAAAGATTTAGCAACTTGAAGGAACAATTCGCAAAAATAATAAGGGATAATTACTTGAAAATGTATCATACTTGTCACTTTTTGTTATTGTGTGTATTGAACTTTTTTTTTTCTTATTGTATGTACTGAACTTTCAAATTTCGAGTATTTTGTCACTATTCTAGTCATATAAAATGACCATTTTACCCTTTGAATTTTGAAAAAAGTAAGGGTAAAATGGTCAAAAATACACACAAAGGTCGAAATTTGAAAGTTTAGTACATACAATAAAAAAAAAGTTTAATACACACAATAACAAAAAGTGACAAGTATGATACATTTTCAAGTAATTAACCCAAATAATAACTTAAAGTTTTGTAACTTAGACTAATAGTTTTGTAAAATTTGATAAGAAATTCAGATACTTAGACAAATAAATGAAATAATTCGCAATAACTTAGATGAAAAAAAATCAAAGTTGAGCAACCTAAACGGACACTTTTGCAAAATATGATAATATATTTCTTTATTAACCCTTCCCAATAATATTCATTATTAACCTAACCGACTCGAGCCATTTTATATTTAAGGTAACAACAATGTTAAGTTTCTACGTCACATGTTAAGTTTCTTCACAAGGTTCAAATCGACTTGAAGTAAAAGTTCGAATTGGTGGTATGTTTATCTAATTTTTTACATTCAAGTACAAAGTAGAACAAATATGTAATCTGTTTTTTTGTATATTTTCTACTTCAGAAACGATTTAAGAAAACAATATACGTATATAATTTGATGGAAGACTTGTTGAAATCTAAAGAAGCAATGGAGGAGTGGAAGAGCTTTATAGGGAATGCCAATGTGGATATATTCGATGTCCTAAAAAATACGATCAAGGTGGCTGCTTCTGATCACCCAAACGAGTTTCGAACTATGAGAGATAAGATCGCTGAGATGTTGTTCTCGCGGGAGTTAATCAACTATTGTGGAGGAGGTGATATGTTTAAAAAGCAAAGCATGAATGTGAGTTGTGAAGTTCAAGACGAAACGATTGATAAGGTTTTACGGATCAAAGCGATTCTAGATAAGAGCAAAATAGATGACGAATCAAAGGGTCCATTGAATCCTGAGCAGAAAGTTGCAGATAAGAGTTACGGAGATGAATATGAATTGGGGGTGTGTGAGTCGGTAAAGAAGCTTCAACACGTAGGAGTAACCATTAACAGTGATCACCACGCAACGGGTATAGGAAAAACCCTTCAAAAGCATGCATCTAGAGATGTTATGGATGAAGAATGGCTCAATAAAAAATCAAGTGTGTGCAAGATAAACCAAAGAGTTTGGATATGGAAAGGAAGATCAATTCGGGAAAAACAATCATTCCAAAGGTTCCAAGAGTCACTCCTCATCAACAATGTAAGTCGCGAATGAATTCCAAGGAGGCAACAAATAACAAAAGTGGTCCAACGAACACTAGTTTTCAAGAGAAATTGGAGGCAACAAAGAGAAAGTTTCAACAACATTACATGGAAGAGGAAAACTTGAAAAAGAAGAGGAGAATACAAGTGCTGGAGCTGCATGAAGTCATTAAGAAAGGTCGAATCCCTCTGATATGTGCATGAAGACCAAGTCCAAAGAACAACCACTATGTCCATCAATTACGCAACATTTACGTTTCATATTTAAGTAGTTATTTTCATGCATGGTTTTAGGAAGCATTACTTCATTAGTGGATAGTTATTCCATGTTCTTATTTGTTCCTAGAAATTATGATAGCATGATGTCTTTTTTATCTTATTTAAACTGTGATTGCATGGAACGAAAGATAGAACAGAAAAATTGATGAAAGTTAAAGTTTAGTTCCTCTCTTAGTTTTCTTGGAGTCTTGCCCGCTCAAAGGGCCTTATCATCTCGTTTCTTTATCTATTTCTTGGGAGATTGACCATCTATAACCGGTCCATATCATTTTGGTGCTTTCCTTCATCTTACTCATGCCTCCGATCGATGACGCCAAGTTGGCCGAAACCATGGCCAAGTATTATCCCGACCTTGTATGCAAGTATTATCCCGACAAACCTTCGTATACTCCACCACCATCATCCAAACCATCTACACCACCAACCATCGAAGAATCTTTGGCTAAATTAGGTGATAGCATAGACAAGCTCGAACTCGTTATGAAACGTCTCGTCGCCTCGGCCGCCACACATATTTCAGTCACTACCAAAGCCACCACAGTCGTTTCAACCATCACTAAAATCGAGTCCAGTGATCACACCACCAATACAACCTATCATGTCACACACTTGACTAACATCGACATCACCGAGACAACAACGGAGGTCAACATTGGAGCAACCTATCCCATTACCGATATCGATAACCACGAAAAAACCATGGCTCCGATTTTCGTTGCCTCATCGCTTGTTACCAAGACCGACACAAAGGTCGTCACTAAAACTCCTATGATCGAAAACAACATTGCCACAAAAACTGGAAGTCCCATTTCCCCGTTGACATCTATGCATCCATACTTGGCTTACAAATCACCGAAACTTCAACAAGAAATATCCATCTTCTACCCACCCACACTTCATAAAAGTTTCGACATTGTCAGGTTCATCGAAGCAAAGTTAGCAACCAAGCAAGTTGTGTTATCGTATTCAAACCGATTTTCTTCATTAAAACCACCTAAGTTTGTTTTTCTTCAGCCCCAACCGAAACCACCTTGGGAACGATGCGAACCGCGCGCGGCACAAAACCTCGGCCTTGAGGACAAGGCCGTTTTTCAGGATGGGAGTATTGATATGTGCATGAAGACCAAGTCCAAAGAACAACCACTCTGTCCATCAATTACGCAACATTTACGTTTCATATTTAAGTAGTTATTTTCATGCATGGTTTTAGGAAGCATTACTTCATTAGTGGACAGTTATCCCATGTTCTTATTTGTTCCTAGAAATTAGGATAGCATGATGTCTTTTTTATCTTATTTAAACTGTGATTGCATGGAACGAAAGATAGAACAGAAAAATTGATGAAAGTTAAAGTTTAGTTCCTCTCTTAGTTTTCTTGGAGTCTTGCCCGCTCAAAGGGCCTTATCATCTCGTTTCTTTATCTATTTCTTGGGAGATTGACCATCTATAATCGGTCCATATCACCCTCCGAAGGATCAACAAGTCAGGCACGTCAACAAGCAATTCAGAAGATGATCGATTCAACGCCCCTTGCTGATAACATTCTGATTGTACATTTGTGACGAGACATTCACTTGTAAACTTTTTATGAAAATCAATTCATTCATCAATGGTTGTTTTGATTTTTTCCTACAATATTGTGACATATATAACTGTATACTTGCATGAATGTTGATTATGATGGCTATATATTTTGTGCTACCACAAAATATTGATTATCAAAATGAATTTGATGTCAATTTATGTCGTATTTGACATTGATTAGATTTGTTTGAATAAGTGAAGTATCTGCAATAGCATAATCTATTGAATACTTGGTTCCATTGCTTTTTATTAGCCACTGCTTGACAGGAACCACTGCTTCAATATGGCTGATAGATTTGACTTCATTTTATTTAGAGTAAATTGCAAAAATCGTTCCTAAGGTTTAGCCAAATTGCATGGTTCGTCTCAAATAGTTTGAAAATGCATATATAGTCCCAAAATCAAACTATTTTGTAAAAAATCGTCCCTGGTTAACGACTAAACATGCAATTTGGCTAAACCTTAGAGACGAAATATGCAATTTGGCTAAATTATGTGGGACAATTTTTGCACTCATCTGGTTTTTCACAATTTGTATGCATCACAGTAAAAAGTTCCCATGCTTTATGACTATTGCCACTATTTATGTATCCGAACATCATCGCGTTCCATGATCCCAAATCGAATTCATCTTTATTAAGAAAAAGGGACTCTGCTTGCTCCATTCTACCTCTCCTGGAGTAAGAATCAACAAGCGTTGTGGAAACAAAAGTGTCACTATCGAGTCTATTTTTTACTACATGAGCATGAACTTGATCAGTTAGATGTAACCCTCGAGACAGTGAAGAACATGCTCTTAAAAGACTTGCTAATGTAAATTGATCAGGCTTTAGTCCATCACGTAACATCTCTATATACAAGTTGACAGATTCTTCGACTAAACCACTTTGTACATAACTGTTTATTATTGAGTTCCATGAAACAATATCTGTTTCCACCATGTTAAAAAATAATCTTTTTGCTGTTGATAAGCAATCCATCTTTGAATACATGTTTACCAGACTATTGGAAACGTTGACCTTGATACCAAAACCTGATTTTAAAGCCATACCATGAATCAGTTTCCCCAGTTTTAAATCATCAAGTGGCACTACATTTGAAAGAGCCACAATGAATGTCACATCATCATACTTTACATTTGACTTCTTCATGTCAACAAGACACTTAATGGCAGACGAATAGTCGCCAGATTGGTAATACTGAGACATGGTTTTATTCCAAGAAATTACCTTAGCAGATTCATCATCCATCAAAGATAACTTAATAGCATATGCTTGTATTTGCTCCTTACAATCCGTCTCTAAATCAACGTCCTCAGCGAACCCATTAAGAACACATTGCAAACTTCCAACATCCGGACACACAACCTCACTCCTATGAAAATCTGATAAAAACCGAAACGCCTCCTCTCGTAATCCCACTTTAACATACGCTTTCAGCATCAGATTCCACAACACCACATCCCTATCCCACTCCTCCATCTCATCAAACATCAACCTCGCCTCTTTCACTTTCCCAAACTTAATATAAACATTCACAAGACCCCCAGAAACAAAAACCTCCGAATCCAACCCAATCTTCCTAGCAAACCCATGAACACACTCTGAACTCCAAACAAAACTCGACGCCAAACACATCTTCAAAACCGGCGCAAACGTCATCTTCGTCAAACTTCCCCCACCCAATCTCAACAAAACCCGAAAAAGACTCATACCCTTTTCAGCATTCCCTCCATCAACCTCACACCCGGAACCATACGCCGCCAATATCGAGTTCCACGTCACAAGGTCTCGTTGAGGCATTTCATCGAACAGTTGGCGTGCATAGCTTAAACAGTCACATTTACCATACATATTGATCATATTATTTACCAAAAATTTGTCAGAAGATGTGATTCCATGTTTTATGATCTGGGCATGAGTTGATTTTGCGATTAGTGGGTTTTTTTGGGATATGGCTGTACGGATGTAAGGGAACCATGGTGATTGTGAAGATGATGATGGTGTTATTGTGGTTGAATATTTATGGGATTTTGTGGAAAGTGGTTGGCCGGAAAATGATGATCGGAATTTGGAGTGCCGTTGCATTTTCCGGTGAAGTGGGTACTTTGCATCATGCGTGTTTCCCTCCAAATTAAGTCGGATATAGCTGGTTTGACTTGTTTTTTAACCGTTTGACTTTTTGACTTTCTTTTTATCTAATTTTTTTTTAAAACGGCAAGTTAGTGGTTAGTTATTTGAGCCCACAGTAACATTTAATCGGACAGTATGCAAGAATCGACCATTCGTCTTAGGGGATAAACCCGCTCCCCTTTTTTATCTAGTTACTGTAAAGACAGATTTATATCGACTCAAGTAGAACCAGCTAGAAAATCGGTAAACGAAAAGGATTTCTTGGTTCAAATTATCCGGAAGTTGAACAGTTATTGCATGTATGTGGCTTAACCAGTTTTGTCGTGACTGTTCTTAGAGCGTTGGGTATCGTAACGCCGTGGGGTCCGGCGTTACGGTACCGTGGATGTGAAATTGACGACGACGTTGGTGGCCAAGTTGACACACCCACCAACGCCTCGTTGAGGCTTGTTTTGTTAAAAAAAAATTGTTTAAAAATTTGAAAATGGCTATTTTAGCCCCTTTTTTAAAAAAAAATTGTTTTTGTTTAAAAACAGACGGCTAGATTTTTTTATAAATTTTTTTTTTAATAAAATTCGAATGTTTTAGTTTTGAGTTTGTGTAATTTTTTATTTTTTTTTATTTCCGGTTGTTTTTTTTTTTTTAGGAATTGTAATTTTAATTTTTAATGAATGAAAATGAATTTATTTAGTTTTAAAAGTGATAAAAAAATAAAATAGTGGGTCCCAAAAAGTGGTGTTATTGAGTTATGGTTACCTGAGTTTTTTTGGATGTGAATGTGAATGTGAAAAAGCTGATTTGACGGCTCAAAACTTGGTGTTACCAAGTTATGGTACCTAGAGCTCTTAGAGTTTTCCTAGCAAATCTCATATGTTCACTCAACCAGATCTTACGAGACTTGGAGGACATATTACCACTAGGTCACCTTTGAGATGATTTAGAGTCGGGTAAAATATTATTGTCGATTTCATGCATACCTTTTTATTGTCTCGTGTTGTGTCA
Source organism: Tanacetum coccineum (assembly GCA_026074375.1). NCBI lineage: Eukaryota > Viridiplantae > Streptophyta > Magnoliopsida > Asterales > Asteraceae > Tanacetum > Tanacetum coccineum. Next base: position 34,398 of record BQNB010043178.1, on the reverse strand, counting down.
AGAATTGCCCTTATCATTTATGGAAATACTAGGAAGTGTTTTTTGTCGTGCTAAGCACGACCCTCGAGTTAATATTTAAGGTTCTTAATATTAGAACTAAATGAGTTATTGAAAAAATATCGGGCTAATATAATAGTAAATGAACTGATAATGTTTTTAGTTTTTCACAGTTGCATTTCAAGATGACATAGGTTTCAAATTTTAATGGGAGGTGATATGCACACCACACAAAGTGATGTGCACACCACAAAAGCACATGTGTGATGCATATGATACAACACCACATATGCATTTTTGTGATGTGCACATCACTTTGTATGGTGTGCATATAAACTCCCAATTTGAATACTTTCATTTCTCCTCTCTTTTTATAACTATTTTTTTTATTGAGGGAATGAGGGTACATACATAAGACATCAAGCATGATTGTTGGTCAAAAGATCCAACACTCTACCCTACTTACATATACCATTCGGCTTATGATATATGTACCCCTTAAATCACCATTTGTACCCCTTCGGGTTTTTTCCGGTTTTTTTTTGTATTTTATTTTTTTTGTATTTTTATAATTTTGTATATGTTATAAAACTATGACACGGTAAAAACGGAATGAAAAATATAAAGTTTAACAGGTCAAAAGTATGAAACTGTCAAAAATTACGGAACAGAAACTGATAAAAAAACTGTGTTGCACTGTAAAAAAGAGGGTACAAAAGGAATCTTTTGTACCTTATTGGTACTATTCATGGGCCAGGGGGTACCAATAGGGGTACCCATACCATTCCCTTCGCATCATGCTTTAAACATGATTTTCTTTTGTTACTGCTACACTAAACTCACCTTTTATCCATGTACCTTCCTATCATGTGTATGTCATCTCATACATTGTTTGTTGTATTGGGGTTCAGAGTAGTCAAGACCCTCTTCTTCAAGGAGGTATCTTTGGACGGCAATAGGAAGCCTAGCAGGAGTGCGGGACCCTTTAGTGTGATGCCCCGTTCAAAATATGAAGACCTGCATCCGCTGATCTGTTTTGATCCTGGGCGTTGTTTCTTAGTGTCATGAAGATATCTTTTAAGGACATGAATGGCTTCACTCTCATGTAGCCCATGAAGATTCGATTAATCCTTTCCTGTCCTTTCCATTGCCTTTGCATGTCTGGACTAATCGGTTTTCTGCCTAGAATCGACAGAAATTAGGGAATTTGCGATGGCATATCATGGGCAGTATCGAACAGGGTCAGGTATATATATAAAAATGGAATAGTTATGATTATGAAAGCCAACTAATTACAATATTAATCAGAAAGTTAAAATAATACAATTAGGAGGTTGTATACATTAAAAACAGACAAAGGACAACTCTCATACATGTAACGTAAACTTTTTCGCTGATTTGACATTTGACTTGTTGGTGATTAAGGACCCAAAGCTTCGCAAAGTAAATGGGAACAGTTGCCACCTCTAAACGAAAACTATTTCGATGCACAATCATGGTTATAATTCTCAAAAAATTGCACAATAGCAAAAAACCGCTCACAAATCCTACAGTCTACTTCTTCACATGCTGAATGCTATAACAATTGACATATGACGCTTACATGCGAGTTTCTGTTGAAAGCATATAACTTTTCTAGAATTAAACATCAAAATGCCACCTATAAGAGCAGAGATAAAAACAAACCTCTGATAGTAAATAGATTCTTGAGCTTTTTCATGAGCAGCCTTCATCTGCATGTTGTGTAATTGCCCTTTTACACTCAATTCCTTGGCTAAAGCCTTGTGGCCAACAAGATATGCCTGGCGTGCCTATTTTTCAGAGCAAAAATGCAGTTAACCAAAGAGAAAAGAGCGCACAACGAAACAAATTTTCAAGTCTAATTTCAGTATTAAACTGAATAGATCTTGTAGCTGCAATGCCAGCCTTAAATGACTATATGATATAACTTTCTCGTAATATCAGAAGCTTGCTAGAAGGGAGAAACTGGTCTACTGTCACAATCTCTTTCTTATTGAAGTGAGTATTTGAAATGATCCATTTCACTAAAATAATTGAAATTTATGTTAATGGTCTTAGAGTTTACCTATCTGGAACATGCCAATAAGATATTGCTTATGTGAATGATTGTTATAGTAGGAAACCAGAAAACCAGATGGACAAGGAATTTGCTCTTTGAGAAGCATATTTTGCTGAGGACTCTGGTCAAATAGCTTGCATAGTCAAACTAATTATACTATTACACATTTGAGATTCTAAACGACACCGTTTTTTCCCCCAATTCACTATTCATTTTAAGCACGGTAGCTACAGTGCTACAGTGCTGGGCAAAAAAAGCCCAAAAATTTGGGCCGGCCCAATTAGTTTTTTTTTTTTTTTTTTTTAAATTTGTTGGCACAAAATAGGGAGGAAAAAAATGTTACAAAAGTACCGACGCATTCAGATAAAAAAATATCCGCGGTAACATTTCCGAATTGACTTAAACAGGCCCAAAAATTTGGGCCGGCCCAATTATAAAAAAATACCCGCGATAACATTTCCGAATTGACTATACTGAAAAAGTAAACCCGCACTATTAAATATAAGACCGACAAAATTAAACTCGCACAAAATAAACTCGCACTATTAAATGTCGTATGTGAAGACTCTTCAGTTCAAAAGTATCTTGGTCACTCAAGTTATCTTGTTACAGTAAGTTGTACACTTATACTTCAAATACTTGATCTTTTCTTTTGTTTTTTCTAAATCTTGAATGCTATGATTGACTAAATCACTTAACCAAAACACGCACCTACTAATAAGTTAATGTTGTAGCTCAGCCCCTGTGGGTTCTGAAGACCGTGAAGGAGACAAGGCCACAGAGGCTCGTTCATTTGTCTGCTGACTTGGCACGCCAGATTGGAATGATGCTTGATAATGTTCAACATGGGTGGGGATGCCACGATCGAAAGGGTATTTATACGTATGGCGACTTGGAACGTCCTCGTACTTTTCATTCATACCATTTTACTCCAGATATGTATGTTTAACAAGACCACAAAAAATGTCTGGGACGAAAAGAATGCGAAAAATAGGTTGAAAATAACCCTATTTATAAATTTTTGGCTCATCACAGGCATGTCAAGCACCAATTAAACCATTAACCCCGCCCACACTTCTCGATTCAATCTGCTGGTCTATCTCCGAGCCATCATCAAGTGCTTCTATCTATACAGACTCTGAGGAAGCCAAGACATCTATAAATGAAGATGGGAAAGAATCCGATGCTTCTTTTGTGAACTCCTCACGACCACTTTCAGAATTGTAAATAATCATATATATTACTGTAGTATATACATTTTTACTTTTTATTTTTTTAGTTTTTTATTTTGTACTTTTTCCATGCAGTGAGAAGAATGAGTTTGTTTTTAAGAACCATTTCCTCACTATACTGTTTCCAGTGGACCGATTTTCAGAGATGGGACCTTCTTCAAAGACGTTTTTCAGTGATTCAGGGTTCACATGTTTGCAATTGTTAAATAACATCTATGCATTTTACCAGGTAATAAAGCATTTCTTAAGCTAATGTTCTTCAACTTTTGGCTCTTAATCAAACTAAACATTTTAAAACCCATTTACTTATGATTAACTGTTGCTTACGTTTAATCTCTTACGATCAAAATTTGGCCAAAGTGGCAAATTGACTGATGACCTGTTACCTAACCCATGCACCAGCCAATTTGCCACCTTTAATGCTAAAACTTCGTTTTTTTATGGTATAGGAGAACATGTCGAGAATGGAGATTGAGTTGGCCATTCATACTGATTCAAGGCATGCCGACAGGCTTCGATCAGTTTATGCAAGTAAAGAAGCTGCAGAGATTGGTTATGTGGAAATTAAGCGTATCGAGTTCTTAGGCAGTCGTAAATCCTTTGAAATGCTCAAACGTGTTCCTGGTGAAAACAACAGTAATGTTTATGAGTTGTTGACCAGAGCTTAGTAGTTGTTATGAAGAGTTGACCCAGGCATAGTGCCACTGTGTTCTTTTAACCGGGTTAGCGCTCACGGTTAGTAACTACTTTAGGTGTTTAATGAGGATAACGTTGCCATTTCTGTGATATGGGTCAGAATGCTGCTTCGGTAAACGACATGGTAACATTCTCCTCATTAAACATTGACGGAAGTTTTGGAAAATTTTGAGTGAAGCTAGGTTGTTTGATCATGGGAAAACAGGCTTAAATCATATTGAACTTAGCTGCTTGGCGCGGTTCCCTACGAGACCATTGTAATTTATTTTTTGTTTGGTTAAGTGGGTTTAGCCTTTTGAAACTTATGTGTAAACTTGTACATATTTATGGAATCTTATGTTTGAATGAAAGCATTCCACTTGCTATCAAATTTTCATAGGAGTGAGGTTGAATATTCCATGGTATTATCCAATTTGCCACCTTTAATGCTAAAACTTCGTTTTTTTTATGGTATAGGAGAACATGTCGAGAATGGAGATTGAGTTGGCCATTCATACTGATTCAAGGCATGCCGACAGGCTTCGATCAGTTTATGCAAGTAAAGAAGCTGCAGAGATTGGTTATGTGGAAATCAAGCGTATTGAGTTCTTAGGGAGTCGTAAATGCTTTGAAATGCTCAAACGTGTTCCTGGTGAAAACAACAGTAATGTTTATGAGCTGTTGACCAGAGCTTAGTAGTTATTATGAAGAGTTGGCCCAGGCATAGTGTGTTTCACAGGTTTCTTTTGAAGCCAATTGTGTTTTAACAAGTGATTCGTGTGAACCATGATTTGGTTGTGCAAACAATCCATTGAAAACAGTAAGTTGAGAAAATAAAAAAGACAGAAACTTTGCAAACAATTGGACTTATATTAATTGGAATAGATAATTGTTTACAGACACTAATGACACATACTTATACTAATCTAAAGGGTGTGACAGTTACCCATGAACCATTGTGTTGGTTCATCTTTAACTAACTCTAACTGCCAACATAAATAACTGATAATAACTGCTAATAACTGCTAACTACATGGGTGTTTGGCATAACTGCTTTTTGACCCATGTTGACCCATTACATAAAATTAAGTTCGACCCATAACTAAATACTATATACTAAATACTATGTACAACTAATTTAGGCTTATAATGTAATTACAGGCTAACATTTCCCCCCTAATTCATTAAAGCCTAAATCCTTGAGATCTTCAATTTTCTTTACACAATGACTTCAAAGTCATTGCTATCAGTGATGCTTCCTTGCTCTGAGTCTTCTACCATGTTGCTCTCCAATTTGACTCCCAACTTAGTCTTGATGGCCATGTTTTCTTCCAGTACATCCTGTGTTTCTTCTATGCCAGCATTTCCTTTGTCCTTGCCCTGTAGGTCTTTCCCATTAGCACCAACCCTGCTACTTTCTCCTACTTCTTTTCCAGGCTTTACATCATACCAAGGTCTCCTTGCTGTGTCATAGTACACTTGTACCATATCTATGAACTTTCTATAACAGTCCCTTATGGCCTCTTCATCATCCTCAGTCAAACCCTGTAAACCAGCAACTATTTTCCACTTGTCACCCAATGTGACACATAGATAGCCTCCAAGGTTATCTATAATCTTATGCAGACTCAACAAATTTATTTCCACCACTCCTACTCTTGGTGGTATCTCATCTAGCCTCTCATAGTTAAGGTAAACCAGATATAACCACTTAACCATTTCCACAAACTTTCTACTGAAGATCTCCCAATTCTTGTACACCAAACTGTCTTTCTTCAACAAATCCATGAAAGACAAAAACCTTGAAAGTGAATTTACTTTCAAAGCATATAGTGATCCATTCCAACTTATGTATTCATCATCAACATAATCCTGCTCATCATCCTTGTTCCACTTCAATTCTTCCAAGCCTTTCACCAATGAAACTTCTTCTTCCTTTGGTTCTAAGGACTCAAAGTATTTCTGCAAATACTTGTTGTGTTCTGTGACAGACATCATCTTCAAGCGCGATCACCTTTTCCGGATACTTGATCTTTTCTGCCATCTTCTTGAATACAGGCCTCAAAACTTCCTTTTGCTTTCCTTTCTTGTCTTCTTTGTTTGGGCATTTCCAATAAACATGCCCACGGGTTTTGCACTTGTAACACCTGGCCCTCTTTTCCTTCTGAGTTCTGCTATCCTCTCCATGCTCTTTAGATTCCTTTGAGGCATTAAAGGCCTCAATCTCCTTCATCCTGTGCATCAGCATCTCCTTACATTCTGGGGACAAGTTCTTCTTCTTGTTGTTCCATGGAGATCTTCTCTGTGGTGATACCCTTTGCAAAAACCTACTAGTAACCTCTTCTTGATCAATTGGCATTGGCCTTCTCCCTTGATCTGAGCCGTGGCTCTGATACCAATGTTTCACAGGTTTCTTTTGAAGCCAATTGTGTTTTAACAAGTGATTCGTGTGAACCATGATTTGGTTGTGCAAACAATCCATTGAAAACAGTAAGTTGAGAAAATAAAAAGACAGAAACTTTGCAAACAATTGGACTTATATTAATTGGAATAGATAATTGTTTACAGACACTAATGACACATACTTATAATAATCTAAAGGGTGTGACAGTTACCCATGAACCATTGTGTTGGTTCATCTTTAACTAACTCTAACTGCCAACATAAATAATTGCTAATAACTGCATGGGTGTTTGGCATAACTGTTTTTTGACCCATGTTGACCCATTACATAAAATTAAGTTCGACCCATAACTAAATACTATGTACAACTAATTTAGGCTTATAATGTAATTACAGGCTAACATCAATGTTTCACAGGTTTCTTGCCAAGTCAATTGGTCTTTAACATGTTTGAGTGAACCATGTTTGTATGGTTTGATACTTCAATGAAACAGTAAAATAACAAAGACAGAATTTTAGCAAACAAACTTGACTTTGATTAATATGGAATGGATAATCTGTTCGCATACAATGATACCTATTTTCCTCTATGCCAGCATTTCCTTTGTCCTTGCCCTGTAGGTCTTTCCCATTAGCAACAACCCTGCTACTTTCTCCTACTTATTTTCTAGGCTTCACATCATACCAAGGTCTCCTTGATGTGTCATAGTACACTTGTACCATATCTATAAACTTTCTATAACAGTCCCTTATGGCCTCTCCATCATCCTCAGTCAAACCCTGTAAACTAGCAACTACCTTCCATTTGTCACCCAGTGTGACACATAGATAGCCTCCAAGGTTATCTATAATCTTATGCTGACTCAACAAATTGATCTCCATCACTCCAACTCTTGGTGGTATCTCATCTAGCCTCTCATAGTTAAGGTAAACCAAATAGAACCACTTAACCATTTCCACAAATTTCTTACTAAAGATCTCCCAATTTTCGTACACCAAACTATCCTTTTTCAACAAATCTATAAAAGACAGAAACCTTGAAATTGAATTTACCTTCAAGGCATATAGTGATCCATTCCAACTTATGTATTCTCCTAACATAATCTGCTCATCGTCTTGTCCTCTGTCAAGTTCTTCCAGGCCTTTCACCAATGAAACTTCTTCTTCCTTTGGTTCTAAGGACTCAAAGTATTTCTGCAAATACTTGTTGTGTTCTGTGACAGCATCCATCAAGCCATCATCATCTGTAGAACTTTTTTCTTGCACCTTCTCTTTCCCTTTTTCTTTCATACCTTCATGTTTTTTGTTTGGGCACTTCCAATACACATGCCCTTTAACCTTGCATTTGTAACATCTTGCCCTCTTCTCTTTCTGAGTATTTTCTCCATGACCTCTGGCCTTTGCAGACACCCTTGAAGCATTGAAGGCTTCAATTTCTTGCATCTTTTCAAACAGCATCTTCTTGCTATTTGGGGACAAACTCTTCTTCCTATTATTCCATGATAATAGCCTTTGTGGTGTCTCTCTTAGCAAATAGCCCCTTGTGAATCCTCCTTGGTCATGTCTGGTATGAATTGGCTTTGGCTTTGGCTTTCCCCCATAATCTGAGCCGTAGCTCTGATACCAATGTTTCACAGGTTTCTTTTGAAGCCAATTGTGTTTTAACAAGTGATTCGTGTGAACCATGATTTGGTTGTGCAAACAATCCATTGAAAACAGTAAGTTGAGAAAATAAAAAGACAGAAACTTTGCAAACAATTGGACTTATATTAATTGGAATAGATAATTGTTTACAGACACTAATGACACATACTTATACTAATCTAAAGGGTAGTGACAGTTACCATGATACCATTGTTTTGTTCATCTTTAAACTAACTTAACTGCCAATAAATAATGCTAATATCTGCTTAATGCATGGGTTTTTGGCATAAACTGTTTTTTGACCTGTTGACCCCTTTCTAAATTAAGTTCGACCCATAACTAAATACTATGTACAACTAATTTAGGCTTATAATGTAATTACAGGCTAACATCAATGTTTCACAGGTTTCTTGCCAAGTCAATTGGTCTTTAACATGTTTGAGTGAACCATGTTTGTATGGTTTGATACTTCAATGAAACAGTAAAATAACAAAGACAGAATTTTAGCAAACAAACTTGACTTTGATTAATATGGAATGGATAATCTGTTCGCATACAATGATACCTATTTATACTAACTTAATCGACATGACAGTTGCCTATGAACCATCACAATGGTTCATCCTAAACTGCTTTAAACTGCCAACTAACTTAACTAATCCTAACTGATAATAACTGCCATAATCATGGGTGTGGCATAACTGTTTTCTAACCCATGATTAGCCCAACTACTGTTAACATAAATTTGACATAACATATACTAATATTATGCTAATACTATGTACAATCCAACTTTGGCAATAATAAGATTATCTGTGCAACATAGTGCCACTATGTCCTTTTAACCGGGTTAGCGCTCACGGTTAGTAACTACTTTAGGTGTTTAATGAGGATAACGTTGCCATTTCTGTGATATGGGTCTGAATGCTGCTTCGGTAAACGACATGGTAACATTCTCCTCATTAAACATTGACGGAAGTTTTGGAAAATTTTGAGTGAAGCTAGGTTGTTTGATCATGGGAAAACAGGCTTAAATCATATTGAACTTAGCTGCTTGGCGCGGTTCCATACTAGACCATTGTAATTTATTTTTTGTTTGGTTAAGTGGGTTTAGCCTTTTGAAACGTATGTGTAAACTTGTACATATTTATGGAATCTTATGTTTGAATGAAAGCATTCCACTTGCTATCAAATTTTCATAGGAGTGAGGTTGAATATTCCATGGTAAGTTATATTAGTCCTAATATGTAGCAAGATGTATGTTACAGTGGTTTGTACTTTTGTCAAAAACAGATTTTACTTGTTTTTAACACAACAAACTAATTACTTGGCACAACTAGAAACTGCAAGTGAACACTTCTGACAAAAAAAAAAGCACAATTTACCACTAGTCATTATCAACAAGATTTGTACAGGAGGATGAACTAAAGAAACTTTGATATATAGAGTTTTACAAAAGAATATGTCATTATAAAAGGATTAAAATGTAATCAATCAGCGACGGGCATAAGAGCGTTTTCCGAACTGCTTGTTGACGTGTTGATCCTTTGGGGGTAGAATACCGTGTTTGGTGAGTTCATGATACTCCAGTACTTGTACTCTATTGTCAAACCCAAAACTACCGGTAATCCCAAACACATTGGGTCAAAGGGTCAATATCCACCCCAACTGTCTTGGGAAGTTATAACCGCCAAAGACGTTATCACGAAAAAGACACAACTTTTACTGAACCGCCATTAACATTTAGAAGTACCTTTTCATTTCCTATATATAGAAAACAATTGTAAAGACGAAATTCATGTATGGAAGATTTAGATATTATCGAAAGATTTAATATTGGTCCCCCAGGGTATATTTGATTCGAGCACTTATTTCTATTTCGATCCTAGAACAAGGATTATCCAACATTTGCATCAGAGCAAGGGTTTAGAATAAACCGATTATCATATACCAAGTTCTTTTTGATTTCGCGTTGTTTTTGATTCACCAGATAGACCGCAAAATTTTCGGATCAACCAGGATTCAAAACAACCCCCAACGGAACATCTACCGAAGGTCATCATCTGAAGGGCTAATCGAATCATCGGAACAAACTAACCTGATTCTGATTCAGGATCACACGCGTAATCGATTCATCTATCGATTCGTTTTAATTAGCAAAGAGTGCCCCAAAATCGAAGTCCCTATCTAACGAGGCCACTCGCAAGATAATTTAAGGGAATCGAGACAAATAGGAAGCAAGCATCTCGCAAGAGAAGGCTTGAACAAACATTATTTTGATCAGGGGATTAACCACCAAAGAGAGAAAGCGTGTTTTTATTATCTCACAAAAAAGAGATAGATATCTCAGGAAAAAAAGAAGGGGGCTGATTGTAAAAAGAATAAAAAGAGGTCGTGGCAAGCGATATAGGGCCCAACCGGGTTTTATTATTAACCCATCAGGTTTTAAAAAACAAATCCTTCAACCTTTTATTTTTTATTTCTTTTACAGATATACCCCTTTAATTTGTTTAGAAAATTTACTTTAAACTATAAGTTAGTAACTCTTTTTTCTAAACAATTCCTTTTTAAGCAAGACATAAAAAGTTTTTTATCAAAAGAAAAAAAATACTTTTACTTTTTAATAGCAGAAAAATTGCTCGAAACCTTCGGGTTCCATTAGAAAGATTTTTGGGGTAGTAGACCAAAAATCAAAAAATAAATTAGGGTAGCTAAACAGCAATTTTTTTGTGTAGTAGCCAAATAAACTAGGTCGTAGCCTAGACAGAAAGATTTTTTGGGTAGGAGCCCAAACAAAATTAGGTCGTAGCCTAAACACAAGATTTTTTTGGGTAGTAGCCCAAAATAAAACTAGGTCGTAGCCTAGACATAAAGATTATTGGGTAGTAGCCCAAATAAAACTAGGTCGTAGCCTAGACTGCAAGATTACTGGGTTGTAGCCCAAACAAACAAACAATCAAACTAGGTAGTAGCCTAGCAAGATTATCGGGTAGTAGCCCAAACAACAAAAGCAAGAAAAATCAGAAACCATCTCGGTTCTGATTATAAGAAATAAGCAAGCATGACAAAGGATGACACATCGAACAGCGCGACAGTTCGAGAACTAGGAAATGTTTCTCTACAATGTCCAAAGTTGACCGAAACAAACTACACAACATGGGCATTAATGATGGAAACAATAATGAAGGCATATGGCATTTGGGAAACGATAGTTGCAAAAGAAGGAGTAACAACGGATGAGAAGAAACAAAACACACAAAGGCAATATTTTCAGACACTGCCACAAGTGTCTTAATGCATGTCGCACAATACTCAACCGCAAAGGAAGTATGGGACTCGATCAAAGTCAAACACTTGGGAGCCGATCTCGTTCAAAAGGCACGACTGCAAACTTTAAGGAGTGAACTAGAGACGCTCAAGATAAAACCAACCGAGAAAGTAAGCGATTTTGGAGGAAAATTAAGTAGTATAAAGGCCAAATTTAGAGGACTTGGAGAGAATTTGGAGGACAAAATTCTAGTAAGGAAACTACTTAACTCTGCCCCAAAGAAATTCTTACCGATCGTGGCAACCATAGAACAATATCAAGACCTAGACGAAATGTCATTTGAAGAAGCCATTGGAAGACTAACAGCTTATGAAGAACGAATAAAGAGTCAAGACACGCTAGAGGCAAATGATCAAGACAAGCTTCTCATGACAAGCTCAAACAACAAGAACTATGGAAAATGGCGAAGTAAAGGCTTCAACAAAGAAAGCAAGGAAAGCATGAAGTGGCAAGATAATCCAAATGAACGGAGAGCAAGTACGACCAAGGAAACTCAAGATAAAGCAAGATCTAGGTGTTATGATGTGGAGAGCATGGAATTCGCGAAACAATGCACTAGGTGGATAAACAACAAATAAAAGCCAAGAAGAAACTCATCTTCACCTATGGACAATGATACGGAAACCTACACTGCTTTGAGACAAGACGCATCGTTTGTGATTACGGGGGAGAATATTGGGTCAAACCCAAAATACCGGTAATCCCAAACAAATGGGTCAAACGGGTCAAAATCCCAACCCAACTGTCTTTGACAAGTTTATTAACCGCAAAAGGCAGTTATCACGAAAAGGACAAACTTTTTACTGAACCGACATAAATTTAGACGTACCTTTTATTTCCGTATATATAGAAACAATTGTAAGACGAAATTCATGTATGACAATTTGATATTATAGAAAGATTTATTATTTGGTAGTTGATCCTTTGGGGGTAGAATACCGTGTTTGGTGAGTTCATGATACTCCAGTACTTGTACTCTTCGCTTCTTCTTCATTAACTCCTCTTCTTTATAACCCTGTTGAAATTTTCGCTTAGCTGCCTCAAGTTTCTCATCAAAATTTGCGGTTGAAACCTTTTGATTCTTTGATGTTGCAGCCTCCACATTCATTGCTTTCTTACGTTGTTGATCAAGACTGACCGGACCCTTTTGATCCTTTGCCTTTTCTGAACCGGTTTGCAACTTCATATTCCTATTCAATTCCCTTGGTTTCCTTGAAGATTCAAGCAATACCGATCTAGATTCTGATTTTGATTCATCTTCACGCTTACGCTCATTAACAAGCCCTGTAGTCCTTGAAACCTCAGCAACTCCCTCATTATCGTTAACAGGACCCTTACTTTGCACATTATCCTTTTCAGTAACTTGGGCCTCCTTCAACTTTTGTCGCACTATATTTCTTGTTTGCTGCTCGCTCATTAGTACTACTACCTCTCCAGATTCATGCATGCCACTTTTTTCAAGAACCCCTTTAATCATCAAAACCTCAGCAACTCCATTATCTTCTTTGTTTACACGACTCGCACTGATCATATCACGTGTGAAAAGCTCCTCAGCTAGTTTGTCTCTTTTTTCACGAAACTCGTTAGGATGGTCGATAGCAGCAATCTTGATCAAATTCTTGATGATCTCGAATACGTCCTCGTTAGTATTCTTCAAGTAGTTTATCCACTCGTCCATAATTGTTATGTTTTCTACGATTTAACAAGTTAAAAGTTATTGAAGTTCGATTGAAACCTGCGATTAATGTTTAAGGAATCAAGAAAAGGTGAGAGGAAACACGAAGTCGATTGAAGGGTTTGTTTTTTATTTTGTTTTGTGGTAATATATATGTTGGGATTTATTATCTATGTAACCAAGTTACTACGAGTACGCAGCGGATTTGGATCTAGTAATAGCATATGGTTAACACTAAACAAGAAGTAAAAGAAACG
>BQNB010043178.1:0-19022 GCA_026074375.1 Tanacetum coccineum | reverse complement strand
ATCCGTTATGCAAGTGCGGTAGCAAATACGACATCCTTTAATCGATCTCTCTACAACACAACTTTTTACAAACTGAGATTATTATTCACCTGTTGAGGTCCTTTAGCTCTATCTATATTTTCACTTTCTATCCCTCTACTTTACACTTTTCTCTTTCTTCAACTATTTGCAAAGAAAACAAAAAGTAAAGTAAGTCTCAATACCGTCTTTCATGGTAATACCGTCTTCGACAGTGTATTGGGAGGTTGAGACATAGAAAGCCTTGACCTTACCCAAGGTAGAGAGTAGAGGTGGCAATTTTAGACCCATTGGTTAAATTTGGGTCTAGATGGGTAAATATTTTCAAAGGTTGAGTTTAGATTGGCCTCTCTTAAATTTATAGATGGGTCTAACATTTTTCCTTTAATATTATAGATAGGTCTAGTTGAGTAAATATTTTTAAGGGATGGTCTAGTTGGGTCTCCCTTAATATTTATAGATGGGTCTAGTTGAGTCTAGCATATCTCTCTTAATGTTATAGATGATTCTAGTTGGGTCTCTCAACGGGTCTAGACGGGTCTTTCTTAATCAAGGGGATTAGACGGGTCTAGCGAATCAAAAGTTTTTTTTATACCTTTTCATTCGTTTTCATCCGTTTTTATCCATTTTTATACGTTTTGTATCTTTTTACATTTTTATCAGTTTTTGACCGTTTTCGACTGATTTTCATCGAATTTTTCGACCGATTTCGATCGATTTCGACAGATTTCGGCGGATTTCGACCGTTTTCGAACGATTGCGACCGATTTTGACCGTTTTTTAATGGTTTTAACCTTTTTTGTCCGCCGTTAAATGTTATTATACGATATTGTTCGTTTTCCTACATTTTTTTTGTTTTCGTACGTTTTCGACCGTTTTGTCCATTTTCTTACGTTTTCGTACGTTCTCGTTCGTTTTCTTACCTTTATGTACGTTTTCTTACGATTTTCTAAGTTTTCGTTCGTTTTGTACGTTCAAAAACGCACGAAACGGTCAAAACTGACAAAAAGGTTCGAAAACGGTCGCAATCGATCGAAGACGGTCGAAATCGGTTAAAAACGGTCAAAATCGATCGAATTAGTCGAAAACAGGCGAAATCGGTCAAAATCGGTCGAAATCGGCCGTAAACGATTGAAATCGGTCCAAAACGGTCGAAAACGCACGAAAACGAACAAAAGCGTACAAAAAGAAACTTTTTTTAAGTTACCAAAACCCATCTAGACCCGGACCCAACCCATCTAGACCCGACCAATCTAGACCCAAACCCATCTAGACCCATGTTTCTAGAAGACCTATCTAGACCCATGACCCAACCCAACCCGACCAACCTATTTTGCCACCTCTAGTGGAGAGGTTGGTTCCGGTTCTACCACAGGTAGAAAAGGACATTCGGCCTTTTATACCTTTAGAGATGCTTTGCGATTATGTAAAATGATATACATTCTTACTTTGTATGCCGACATATCTTCGTACTTGTATGATAATGCCAAGTGGATTGATCACCGACTTAAATTAAGAAAGAGAATTAGTGCATGACACGTGTTACAATTTGGTGTGGTAGGAAGAAATGTAGACACATATGGTAGGAGAATATAGCAATGCTATAACTTTATTCCAATGTTGCAAAAAAGGCCTATAAGACCGATTAATCGCCGCCTAAGCGCTACAAGACCACTAACTTTTTTTATTTGTGTAAATCGGTCGTACAAATCGGTCAATCGTGGTCAACGGCGGTCAACGACGATCAATGGTGGTCAAACTCGCCGTAAACTTGTTTTAATAACTTATAGTAGATGTTTATATCTATTACAAGTTAGTTTGTTTATAAAATCTTGCCGAAAATACCAAAATGATTAATCACCTATTAATCCTGCCTAGTCCGATTACAAGCTAGAACAAGGTCGACCGCCGATTATCAATTTGCGATTTTTACAACCTTGCTTTATTCAGATAAACGATAATAAAACCTTCATGGAATAAAACTTTAAAAAGAGAATAGCTCTTAAATACAATTAATTAATAGTTATATTTATTATAAGTATAGTTAGCCTAGAGAGAAAGAAAACTAATAAGAATTACAAACATCCTAAACACACCCTTACACTTTTTTTTAAAAACAATAAAAACATAAAAATAAAAACGACAATTGAAGCCGTAACAAAAAAAACCTTGTAACGGTGTAACAACTTCAAAGTCAAACTAATCCTTATTCGAGATCTTTGTGGCGTAACAAGGGTAATGTCGTTACGCCGTAGCGAAAAAAAAAATCCTCCAACAAACACACAACTCTTATCATCGTCATCCCACCTCAATTGAAAAGAACTCGCTCTAACCATGTGTAAGTTTTTTTGCTTGTGCAATAGACATTCATCACTTGATTGTTAGATTTAATCTTCACTCATTTCTCACACTCACACAAGTAAACGTACGAACTCAATCTTTGATTATTTAGTGCCAAATAATCTTCTTTCTTCAAAATAAAAATCATCTTCGAGCTCTGGGGTTAACATAGACTTATACGACGAATAATTGTAATCTTTGAGATGCTTCAAATGCCTAACCTTATTTTTCTTTTTTCATTAAGATCCATACTAAAGTCTTGATTGACTTCACCAATCTTGAAACCTTCAACACGTTTTTCAAACTTTATTTTTCTTCTTTTCATTAAGATCCATACTTCTGTGATTCCAGTTAAAAAAAAGAGGGATCTTGAACTAAAAAACCGACCCTAGAAACTAAAAAGGGTACCCTAAGCAATTGCAATTATCGGATTCATTGATATACCAACACACGTCTCGAGATGTAAGAAGCACGCGTCGTTCGAGTGCCAACTAAACAAGAGCACACACCGAAGAACCCTTATTACCCCTGGCCTAACAAAGCCAGTGTTTTAAAACCCGGTTCAACCCGACCAGTTAAACCGTGAACCAGTCAAGTGTCCGAAAGCCGGTTTTGAGCCAAAAATCAAATTAAACCGTGAATCGATGGCTCAACCGATTCAATTAAAAAAACCCGATTTTTGAAACATTCAACAAAGCACTATTAATTAAATTTCTAAAAATCTTTTACTAAAAACAACACTTTTAGCCCAAATCAAATATAAATCAAGTACGCACACAAACACAAAAAACGATTCCAAGTTTTTAAAAAGCAAGCGTCGTCTAATATCATCTTCTTCATATCATAACCTTTTTTTTTATCTAGGGTTTCACCAAAAATCAACAAAACCCAAACCCAAGAATCAAACAGGTAATCATTCCCATCTAATATTCCCTGAAAACCCATCTTAAAAATCAAAGCTTTTTAATGTTTCTCATGTGTTTTTGCAGGTGGGTATATACAAGAAAATAATGGATGGAGGGCAACAAGAGTTTCTTAATGGTGGAGACAATGAACAACAATATGAAAACAATCAAGATTTTAATGATGGTGTTGGTGTTGGTGGTAATAATGTAGATGTCCTAAGAGACAACAACAATAATAGTCGTGAATCCTCTGCTGGGTTAGTTTTAGTTTTAGTATAGTTATTATGTTTAGTATTATCATAGGTTTAGTGTTGGTTATTGATGTATGTGAATGTGATGTATAGTTTGGTTATAGTATATTATCGCTCCCGTGTTGTATCGGCATATGAAAAAAAAAACAGATGATGATGATGATGATGATGATGATTGTGTTTGTGAGTTTTAAAGTAACTTGTGAATTTTGTTATGTTATAGAAAGCTTTTTGTTGGAGGGATCGCTTGGGAGACGTCTGAAGGTACGTTGATTTTCTTCATTTTTATGTGTTATGAATTTTAAATTGAAGGGAATATGATATATAATATGAAAAGTGGTTTGATGGAATGTTAATTGTTTGTTGGTCTCGGGTGGAGGTGGGACTGTCTACATCCTGCCTCCCCGTACATTGTTGTTGTTTTTCTTGTTAATTGTTTGTTGGAGACAGAGCTTGTAGTTTGCGGCTAGGATATGCAGGCCCATGGCTACAAAATGATGGTATAGCATGCACTAGGGAGTAGTGAAGCTATGAACTTTTTTGCAGGGTATGCAAGTAGGCATGTGTGCTATCGTAGGCTATATTGTTCTTGGTTCCTCAGTTAGAAGTAACACTCGTGCATAATCTAGGTCAAAGATTGGAGAAACACCAAAAGAGGATATACTAGTTAGATAAGTAGGCTAATCTGTAACTTGCTTAGCCTCTCAGGAAGAGACATTATTTTAACCCAAAATCTGGCACCATTTGTCTCTAGCATTGCCCTTTAGGTTTCCTTTTAGGTATTTGAACCTCTTGTAGGGAGACATGAGGCTAACAAATGAATCTGTAGGGTTTGTTAACTTAAGGAGTTAAGATTTATTTCAACAAAGAAGGAGGTCAATATCTTGGTGATTTTTCTAACTCACCAATGTGCTATAGTTTGTCATCCTAGTTGTGTTTGCAAATTTGATCATAATCCATGAATGCAGCGACTGTTGTCTTTTGTACAAGTAGATGTATGAGCTGTATGCTTAATAGTTAACATGCTTTCAAGATTTAAGTTTTCAAACAAATTATGTTATCGTGCCTTGTGATTTACTATTATATTGCACACCAAAGTTTTATCTTTATTCTTCA
Organism: Tanacetum coccineum; assembly: GCA_026074375.1. Taxonomy (NCBI): domain Eukaryota; kingdom Viridiplantae; phylum Streptophyta; class Magnoliopsida; order Asterales; family Asteraceae; genus Tanacetum; species Tanacetum coccineum. The sequence goes on along the minus strand of BQNB010043178.1, from coordinate 14,392 downwards.
TAATTTGTAAGTCCATATTCTGTTTCTTGTTTCCAGAGTCTTTCAGTAACTACTTCAGCAACTTTGGAGAACTTACTGATTCTGTGATAATGATGGATAAAATTACTGGTCGTCCACGTGGATTTGGATTTGTTACATTTGCTAATCCTGCCGACGCTGATAAAGTCCTGGAGCAAGATCATGTCATAGACGGCAGACCCGTAAGAGACAATTCTTTGATATTATTACATGAAATGACACATATTAGAGGTGGCCAAATGGACGGGTCGGGTGTGTTATCGGGCAACATGGGTATGGGTCAAAACGGATAATTATTCTCATTTGTCATGTACTATTTAAATGATAACAGAAATTATATTACCAAAATAATAATCTAGGTTTATTTAATAGAACGGTTTAGGATGTTGCAAGTATTTAAATACCCTTTGGGTAACTTTCAACCTGTTCTGTTCAAATCGACCCATTTTTAGACAAATTGGTTGAATTGCCCCTCTTGCAGATTTGAATTGTATTTTCAGGCACTTCCGCTACTTTTTGATGTCTTTTTGAATCAGGTTGAAGTCAAGAGAACAGTTCCTAGAGACGAAGGGCAAGGGGGTAGCAGAGGGGTATCAAGAACGAAGAAAATCTTTGTTGGTGGTATACCATTGACTTTAACAGAAGGTAGAAAACAATACCATTTCTTGATTTTATATTCTATGGATGAATCAAATTATGATGCATGTTTTTAACTATGATCTGCAGATGAGATGAGAGAGTATTTCTCCAATTATGGTGATGTAGTTGAGCATCAGATTATGCTAGATCATGTTACTGGGCGATCAAGAGGCTTTGGTTTCGTTACATTTGATAGTGAAGAAGCCGTGGACAAGATCTTTGTTGATGGTCAACTACACGAACTTGGAGGCAAACAAGTAAGTGAATTTGCAGGGAGTAACTCTATAGTTTGCAGTTTTAACAAAACCTAACCGTGCATTTATAAGAAAGTAGGACTGATAAGATGTCAATTATATTAGGTGGAGATTAAGAGGGCTGAGCCAAAACGAGCTGGCGGTGATTTCTCATATGACAACCGGTCACGTCGTGGTGGTGGTTCCAAGTCCTATGGTGGTAGCTTTGGTAGGGGTTCAGGTGGGTATGGAGGTAGTGGCTATGGTGGAAAAGGAGACAAAGGATATGATGACTATGGGGGTAATTATGCTGGTGGTTATGATGGTTATGGTGGAGGTAGGGGTTATGGAAGTGGTAGTGGTAGTGGAGCCGTTGGAGGTTATGGTGGCAAAGGATATGGTAGAGCAGTTGGAGGCACTAGTGGAGGTGCTGCTGCTGGTGGTGGATATGGATATGGATACGGGTATGACGGTAGTAAAGGGTACGATAATGGCAGCAGTGGTGGTGCCGGGAGTGGCAGCAGTGGTGGTGGAAGGTTTCATCCATATCGGAAGTGAGACTAGCTAGATGACATATCAAAGTTGGACTTTGAAGTTTTCCGTTGTGCGTTTTGATCTATGTGAATTTTTCTTGAATTGTATTCTATTAGCAAATTTAGAAATTGAGTCGAGATTTGTAACCTTATAGAACTATGTCTACTGACAAAATCAAGTCAGACTGTTTTGTTGATCAATTTTATGACACTGTAGTCAGGTTTCTTAAATAGCTTTGTCCCTCAAGTTTTTATGTGGAAGTAAGACATCATGAGAGTTGGGTTTGCATAATCAAGCAACCTAACTATTTCCATATGTGTTTTGGGCTCTCTTCGCAGGTCTTTCTTTCTAAAAGTAGTATTTTCACTCTTCGGCAGGGATGCGACTGTGTACATCCTATCTCACTCGTACGTGGCCTCGGCGGGATTAGGTGTTATTATTGTGATTAGTTGGATGTTGAGAATTGTTACTTCCATATCTATGTTCAACTTAAAAAGCATCTACTACGCGTTATAGTAGATACGCTTGGCTTCGTGTTTGCCTTTGATCTGCAAACCAAAGTTTGTTTATTTGGGGGTAATAACGGCCGAAGTTGACGGTTTTAGGCCTTTAGTAGAACTCATTATAGTCTAAAAATACTGTGCAACTGATCTCATGCACAACATGGTATGATAGTAAAGCTTTAGTTTTCTATATATAAAAAACCTGATCTTTTAGTTTCTATTCGGACGCAATAAAACTTTAATGAAATGAAGTGGAGCGGGTTGGATGTTGAACTACCCATACTCCAATTCTACTATAAGATGGCTTCTGGCTGACCCGTGGAAAGCCTGAAATACACGTTTTTTAACTCCATCTGCATCACTAAATTGGTCCGACAGGATAGGTGTATCTTTATTTGACTTAAACGTTATGGTTCTTTCACAAGTCGGTTATCCGTCTTATTTGATAAGCTTGGCCCCATGTAGTGATCCTTCGAGTCTAGCAAAAAGTATGAAGCGTGTAAACTGAATTTCCATTGCCCGTCTCTGACAAATGGATGATCCCATCTCTATATCCCACATCTAGACCAAAAACACCCACTTTTGGGACTGCAGTTCTCTGCATGAATCCATATTTAGGAGCAGAATTTCTGGTCCACCTGTGAAAGATGAAAATAGCACTAAAGGTCAGAAATCTAATTATCAATAACAAATGGAAAAAAAATTGCATTTACATTCTGTAAAGCACGCATTATGCACAAGGGTACAGTCATTATATATACAGTTTTGGGACAAATGCTTGCAGATCAACTTAAATTATATAGGAAAACTTTACAGCATTTTTTTTGACCAAAAAGAACTGAGGACGTACAATAACAGCCAAACGGGCCACGATAATAGAAACAAAAAACTTCAGTCTTTTAAAAGATAGCCCGGACACTTTAGTATTTGACGAAGATCCGGTAGCCCGATTTCAGATCTTCTAAACTATGCATCATAATTAAAACTCAACGAATATGGAAGCATTTTAGCAAAACTTCAGTAAATAGCCACAGAGAAAGAGAATGGATACCTAAAATGAAAAGGAAACATTTGGATGCGCTGTCGCTCTATTGCTGCATATTCCATTTTCGTCTGTGCATCGCCATGATGATACAAGAAAGTAAACCAAGAATAGTAAAAGAGCCCCATCAAATGATAAATAGCTTCAGTCGAGGCGCCTATGTAGCCCCATCAATTTGAGTAATATAACAAAAAAATATAATAAAGTAAAAAACCAGCATACTCCCATGAAGAATCCAAACTTCAACATGAAAAAAGATAGTTTCAAGGCGTTTAACGAATGTTTATTGATAACTGTAGTTACACAACTCCTCATATCGAACCATGAATAACAGAGCACAGTCTCAAGGTCAAAGTCAGAGGACAAAACAACAAACTATCTCAAACAACAAAAGCAACAGGCCAAGCGAAAGTCTCAAAAGGATAGTAACCTTAGGAACTATTACAGATTCAGAATATATCTACAACTGCGGTTTTTTTAAGATTGCAGAATACTAAGTATTAGGGATACCATACCTGCCTGCCATAAGGCAATAACAGCTTAGTTTAGCTAAAGAACCATTCATATCCCAGATGATTATCACTACTAAACTTGATTGTTTCAAGATTATCAAAACCATCTTCAATACAGATTCAAGATGCAGGCTTTATGACCTTTTTTTGCCTCTTTAGTTCATTAACACTCACTGACGCTTTCACCTTGGAAGAACTCTTTCCTTTTGCTACCAGGTCATCAGGATTTATCATATAAACGTTTTCTGCCCCTGGTGTAGTAAAATCAGCCGGATTTCGGTTGATTGTGCAGACCTCAGTTCCTAGTGATTCATATCTGGGTACAAACGATCTGTTTGTCTCCATTGTAACAAGTTTGTTTCGATCTTCAGTTGCATGCCAAGGAAGCGGAAAAAGAAATGAATCCTCTTGTCTGCAGCTGTGATTTACTGAGCCAGAAGATGGACCTCTTGATTTCTGACTGGAGGGCAACTTAACATTTTGATCAGTTCGAAAAACACTATGAAATGCGTTACCCACAGCTAATGAGGATGAATTGCCAGGGGGTGAAAGAATTCGTCTGGAGCTTTCAGTAGGATATCGTGGCACACCAGGTCTCAGCCCAGAGTATGGAAGGTGTGAGTTGGCAATCGAATTAGATTTTCCAGTCATGGGTGAGTTGCAATGACTATAAGGAGGAGAAAGAGGCTTTGTTGAAACTTTTCTTGCGTCTGTATTAAATGGACGATTTGGTTTCCCCGCATCCATTAGGCTAAGCAATTGCATTGCGGGTATGGCTTCATTCGAATATGAAGAATCTAACGAACGCATATGCTTTGGATTCAGATCTGTAGATTCTAAATTGTTCTGTTCTTCAACAACATTCGGAGCAACAAGATTCAGATCCAAATTCATCATGTTTTTCCCCTTATCCTTGTCTGAATAATTGGCGTATGGGTCACTAAATGGAATGTTGATGGGAGCGTTTGAGAAGACATCATTCTGCTGTGCACCATTGCGGTACATGTTAAAAGATTCCGGTACCTGCGAATTAGTAGACGGATAGAGGTAAGAATGGCCGTGGGCCATCTTATTATCACTTCTAGGTGCATGATGAATGTAAGGTGAATTTGGGTGTCTCGGAGGTACAGAATCTGATATCCAAACACCGTTTGACGGATGCTTCTGACTCTGCGTTAAGCCGTCAAACATTGTAAAAGATGAAACTCGGTCTTGATGGTAGAAACCAGCAGGTGGATTTCTGATGGTGCTGGGACCCACATTCTCACTGGTTGGCCTCATCATGTTAAAATATCCATGAGGTGAAGTTGTCATTCCTTCGTTCATATTAACATTACGAAATCCCGATGTATTTGGCATCCCACTGTTACTATTACCATTAGGTGCAAAGCGACTCCTAGCTTCACATAAACTCCTTTCATACTGATTTTTTGCCAGCAGTTCAACCACTTCCCTTTCATCTGATCTCCCGATGGTAAATTTTTCTTGTCTTTGATGATCATGAGGCCTTGGTATGTCTGAGTACCCTCTAAATCCAGTGTTCCTCTTGTACGGATCAGAAAAATCCTAAAAAAAAACTTGTTATTTAGGCATTTAATAATAATAATCATACATAATCAATGATAACAATTACAACCAATACCAATTTCTGATGCCCGGAGCAACTCCCATAAGGAAGTTGTGTATAAGGCCGCTGGTCCTGCAGGAAAGCTGTTCCGGGCGCGTATCTATTGCTGACATCATGAACTAGTCCTTCATTTGACCTTGGATCTGATGTGATCCTAGGAGCAACAGTCGGTTCCCCAAAGAAAAAACCAGCGTTTCTACTATGATCTTGGCTGGATGTTCGATTCAGTATCGGTGGTTGAGAACGAGCCTGGGCCTGTGGATCAAAATTTAGAGAAAGACCGAGCCCCAACTCTGTGTCTGACGGACGATCGTTTGGCCTAGAACCACCTACATCTACCCTTCTGGAGCCTTCTCCAAAAAAATTACTTTTGGGGGGATTGCTTGATATCTTCTTAGCGGAATTGATTTTTTTATCTGGCTTTGGTGGAGCCATAAAATTGGAGTAAGTAGGCCTTGAACCACCACTGCCAGCTGCAACCTGATTGTTGTCTCTTCTTCCCAAATCACTGAAAATTGATCGGGAAGCAGTCTCTGCATCATTACCAACCCTGCCAAGAATTGAGCTCCTCTGAGTTCCAACCTTAATCCACTGAGACTTATTAGTTGTTTCACCACCTTCACCAATTCCGGGATCTTTTAAATGTTCAACCACGTTGTTTTTCGCAATTTCATTCCCCTTTGAAACCTTGGCCTTTTTACTAGCATGAACCGGAGTAGTTACATCATCAGGTCTCTGCTCCTGAACCTGATCGTGCAGCATCTTCCTTTTTAGCTGGGAAGACGGTGCTGATGTAGAACATGCTCTTGAACCCAACGAAGGAGTAGCATTTTCCTTTGTCTGTTGGTTTATACTATTTTCATTCAGCAACTCCTTCAGCAAACGCACTTTGCGAGTTTTTCGCCGTGGATGTCCATTCGGGTAATCATTCTGCTGATCTTGTTGAGTTGGTTGGTTCTCGGGACTAGTTACAGTCTCCTTGACCATGCTAGTTTGCTGTGGATCCTCACGAACTCTCGAGTCAATGGTCTCTCTGTTACCAGGTGAACCAGCATTTGCTTCTGCAGCATCATTTGTGTCAACGGAACAAATTTTAGTTACTTCTTGAGAAACTGCAACATTCGGAGGAGTTTCTTGAGAAGATTGACTTTGACTAGCTCCTAAAGTAGAGAGAACGGTTTCGTCATCGTTCTTACTATCAACAGGTTTAAGACCTGATAAATGAATAAAATTTATTAATGCGCAATAAACTTGGATGCAGAAATCAAACTAAATATCACTTAAACGTGAATTACCTGACGTGCCTTCACCAAAAGGAAGCACGGCTACTCCAGCACGATTTTGTGGAAGGTTTGGCCTTGCAAAAGGTTGGAGCACACATTGATTGCACCCAGAAACCGATGGAGTCTCATGTAAAGAACTTGCAGTTCCAGAGTTCTGCAAGCACATCTGACAAAGCCAATATCTGAAATTTGGGACATCCATTGGCGGGAGTTCTTCAGTTAAAGGTAGCAAGTTGCTGCGGCCAGTTTCACGCATTCCAGCCACATAACCTCTGAATGGACCACAGATAAGGAATGTCAGATAGTAATAAATAAAATGTAGCTTTGTTGCCATAAAAGACGTGTAGTTTGTTGTTCTATACACTGAAGATTGAGGTTGTTTCAGAAAAGTAATCCTTGTATCCAATATGTCCCACCACACACCAATACACACTAAATTACGTAAATATTTGGGTTTCTAGTACCTTGGCAATTATCCTAAAACTCAAGACAGTCGGGAGAGCATCAGACTGATTATTAAAAGCAGCAGTAAGAGAACAGTGCTTTAGAACATGGATAAAAAAACAGTTGACCAGTACAAGACTGAGTCAAAACTAGTCTCTCAAAACTCCAAAAAGAATAACAAAACATAACATGCTAACTGCAATAGAAAATTGCTGCAACAAACATATAACTATTTCTGCTCCACAGTGAAACTCTTACAGTAGAATAGACACAGTAGATTATATTCTCTTCAAGTAAAACTATTCGATTAAAGATTACATAGTGCTGCCGTTCACATATCCCTTTAGATGCTTTGACGTTATAGATTTATGTTAAATTCAACTCCAAAGACCTAGAAGTGACACGGCTTGTGATAATGCGTTGCTATATTCTTTTACTTAAAATTTCAAAAAGTAGAAAAGCTTTGCCAAATTGAATCAACTGGAATTGCGACTCAAGCTCCAAGTCTTCAACTTTATGTAAAATGCTCTAGCTTCTAGCTAGTCGTGTTTATTTATAAGTATCTACCTTTAAAACCAAAGTAACCATTGGTCGTAAGAAACTGTTCATACCAGCAGTAGGTAATAGTTACAAACAAAACAGATAACATGCCAAGAGAAGCATGTCATAAAGAGCATTCATATCAAGATCTTTAATTATTTATATAAACTGATGTTCGAGTACTGTTTAAGATTGCAATTTTAAAAACCATCACATATGGCAGCCTTGTAGCTTCTTGATATCTTAATTTCATTTCACAGCAAATTTCCACTCAAGAAAATCTTAAGCAATGTGTAAGTAACTCTAAGACTCTCTATTCAAATGATAAACAACTAATATGCTTCACAATATGTAATGGAGATTCAAACGATAAAGCTTACCTTATAGAAAAATGCCTACACTTTTGAGCATCACCCTTCTCCTTGACGATGCCAAGTTTGATACTTAACGAATCGATCTTAAAGGTTGAGTGGCTGGTGTTTGGTACAGATGCAACATTGTTCCCTTGAGCATGACGTCCCCCAATAATCCTATCAGTATCCATGGGGTCAAGTCCCCTCTCGTCATTGCCATTCATGTTCAAAATATCACTGTCACATGAAAGAACCACATGAGATTAAACTACAACACACCATCAAACCCCGGTTGACTCAAGTTTGAAAACACTTGGAATGAAACATTAGAGTCGCCTAGAGCTTCATGCGTATAGATGTACAGCATGCATGCATGCATACGTGCGTTACTAAGAGCTAACCTAGCACACGAGATGTAACAAAGACCCATGCATACACAAACTAAACTGTAGTCAAATGCAAAGTCCAACATGATAATTACGGCTCAGTTTCAACATGGTCAAACACATTGTACGCAACAACATATTATTAGATAAGGAAAAAACAAATCAAACTATCGCATGCCACAACAGGTGACACGAATTCGAAACCTAAATCATCCGCGAAACCCTATTAAAAAAATGAAACCTTTACACACAAACCATGTTTCTTAACTGCCAGCATGGCATAACAAGTCAAAAACTAAAATACCAGAAACTTAACAGTAAAAAAACAAACTAAACTTTTAGTCAAACTAGTTTGACTAAAAACTCAAGCTAGACCACACACAGATTTGACTAAAAGTTGATAACTTTCCTCAAACTAATATTCTAAACTGAGATAGAACTTGATACATGTAAATTTCATGTTACCCAATGCCAACTAATGATGCCGAAACTAAACTACATCAACAATATACCCAATCTAGTCGGGGAGGTGAAACGTAGACAGATCTAACCTAAGATAAACTCGAGAGTAGCAAGTGTGTTAAGCAATAACTAAAGCTGAGGAAAATATCAGTTACACAACTATAGTATTTAATAATAGCTGTCACATAAATGTATATAGGATAGGACATAGAAACAACAAATAAAAAAAGATAAAGAAAAAAAAGGTATGAATAAGCATCACGTGTACAACACCTATCTATCATACAAATGTTGAAACCCTATAAGTAAAAAAGTAAACCCAAAGGGTTTTAACTGCCATAAAAAAAAGAACGATAGATGAACACTAACCCTAAAACTAAGCATCAAAAAGAAACAGTAAGCTATTAAACATAAATACATCAGCTAAAATTTAGGGTTTTTTTTTTCTCTTTCTTAGCCGCTCCACCCACTAAATAAAGTAAACCATTAAATAAAATAAAATAAAAAAACTTTTTTTTTTCATTTTCAAGAAAACCCAACCCCAAATTCATCTAACAATTTTTTACCCCAAATCTAACCCCAATTCACAATCAAAATACAATCTTTAATTTCTTTACCATCAAACACTGATCAAAAAGTAAACAAAGATTCAAACTTTATTAAGATTGAAACTCTGAGAACTTAAGAACTTGATAGGTAAAATCAATCAAAAATGAAATTTTTTGAAAAATACCCAGAAAACAAACAGATCTGGAAGGATAATAATTAGTGGATGAAATTTCAAGAAAGTTATATCATTAGAATAAGAATCAAAAAGCAATTCATAAAGTATAAGCTTTACTTACAGATTTGCAGCTGATGAGAAGTAATTTGAGCGCGAATCTTGAGAAAACCCTAATTTTATAATTAGGTATAAAGAGAGAGAACTGTGTGTTGGTGCGTGTTTTTTTAGAGAGAGAAAAAAATGAAAGGGTTTTTGTTTATATAAAAAAACACACACAGTGAACTATGTGAAAAAAAACAAATCCAATCGGATCATGCCACGTCATCAGGATAGTGAGTGGTGATTCAATTATCTAAAACGAAAACCCTAATTCATTTCACGCGCTTTAGATCCACGCGCTGTGTGGTCAAGGTTTTAGTCATTGGGTCTTGACAAATAGTCCAAAAGATGCCGCGCACTTAAAATGGATTTGATTGGTGCGTGTGGCTCACGCGCTTGGATTTGAGAGTGGGATTGGGTTTTGGTGATGGGTGGGATTAAATAATGGAATAAATTATTTGAGGGGTTTATCGAGAAAATGTTTTTGGTTTTGGGAAGGATAAAAGTGGAAATAATTAAAAGAGGTGTATTAGGGTTTGATTATTCCTAAAAAGTATTATAATTACAATTATAGTACAGTAATGTTTAATTTAATAGGAATTATGAGTTACTAGAGTTGAAAATGTACAAGTTCATAAAGGTTTTCCTAATTATAGGTGACAACCTTTTCTAGTTATGAATTTGACATATTTCGTTTTACATGAGGTTTTGATCCACTTTTCTTTTATTATTTTGTCTTTTAACATATTCTTCTAATTCATCCAAATAAAAGTGGACCCGGACCACCATTACAAATGCCTAGATTACTAATCTGTAAATGTAAAAGGATCCATATATAAGTAATAAACAAGTTTTGTCGTGTTTCTTTATTTAAGTTACATTATATTTAGCATATGATGACCAATAAAAAAGAACAACTAAAAAGCATATTTTTGTGTTAATTTACTAATGCGTAAGTTTGGGTTGTTTTATAAAAGAGTATACAAGAAATGTAACATAATTTTTTTGAACAGGGTGTACGTCACAAAAATCGAGAATTTTGATCCCAGGAAACCCCTCTTGGCCTACCTTTGTTTATGAGTTATTTTCGTTTGTTTTTTTAAATTTAAATATCAACCAAGTGTTTAGAAAAGAAATTGGATTGTTGCAAAGTTCTATAAAAGGAAAAGAAAGCCGTATCTAAGTTCTTACGTAGTCCTTAAGAGCGGAGGGAGTGGTCGGCTGTTAGCCTGGCGTCAAGCCTTGGCGCGAAAAAAGGCCATGGCGCACCACTCACAGCCTGGCGCCAAGCCTTCTCGCGCCATGACTAACAGCCCACGCGAAACTTAATATTTTTTTTAAAGTATCCATTGGAGGACCGTTGGGGGGAGTAGTTTTTCAAAAAAAATACCCTCAAAACCCTAATTTTACCCCTTTAAAAATCCTATAAATATCATCTTATTATTTCATACTTCACACACACTCTCAATACATCTTCTACATCAATACTTCTCTTTTTTCTTTCAAATATGGATCAAAATAATCTCAACGATTTCGACCCAACCGACACATACGATCATTATGATGCGATCTTTCAACCCGACTATGATCGATATATGCGGGATTATGAGTCGTATCAACATTATGTGGGTTTGTGTGAGCAAGAAGCCGGGGGTTCGAGTGATGGTCCAAAGAGGAGGAGGACACATATATCGTGAACGAGAAGAGGCGGAACAAAGGCTATTCGACGACTATGTAATGTTTAATTTTTATGTAATGTTTAAGTTTTATGTTATGTTTTAATTAAATAAAATTTAATTTAAATTTATTTAAATTTTTTATTTAAAAAAAATAATAAAAAAATGATATGGCACCAGAATTCTGGTGTCAAACCAATGCCATTGAATTCTGGTGCCATAGCATTTCTGGTGCCAAACTCCCTTTTGCTGACGTAGCACCACTTTTTGAGTTTGACACCACCACTCCCAGTGCTCTAAACATGATAAGACTATCCCTAGTGCATCCGTCGAGCCCCCTCGACGACGCATCGCACCCACTACACTCCACCTTCGAAGACCTGTTGTAGACCACAAAATTGGAGGACTTGGTCTTAATTTCGACCGAGTTGTGGTGTATGTTTGTGTGTGTCGGGGTGTTCTATTAATTGATTTTTGTGGGATATTTTTTTTGGTGTCTTCCATCTTCTCATTATTCTAATTTGGTCATGTAAATGGTTGTAGAGAGAAAAAACTGATATTACAGATAACGTAAGAGCATCTCTAATGGGTAAAGCTACAAAAGACTTTTCACTATTTAAAAAAGCTTTTGAAGATGTTTTTTTGGCATTGCACCAAAAATTTTTGGAATGATTTTTACAAAGACTTGGCAAACATAAGTTTTTTGTAAAAGCCTTACTAAATGCAAGAAGCTTTCAAAAGCTTTTTGCATTAGAATGCTCTAAGTGTCATAAAAAGTCCCTTTAGGACATCAGTTAAGTGCACCTACATTACATATACTAAAATCATCAAGTTTTTTTTCTATATTCTATGAGTGAGCATTAATACATATAACTGCAAATTCTAAAATCAAAACTCTCATAGATTCTCATTTTTCAATATTAACTGGGTAACTTATTTTATGGTTTTACCAAGCCACACAATAAGAAAAATATAATGAAAAAAATAATAATACAATGTTACATAGCGGTGATTGTAATGAATAAATGTTACTAGTATCAAAATTCATATGTTGAATGTTGTACTTCCATCGATCCAAAATATTTAATTTGTCATTCACTAAAAAACACACAGTTAAAAAATTATAATTAATATTATCTTTTTTTTTAATTTTTCAATAAAAGAACAGTTTTATCATTAATTAATTAATATTTTATTTAAAGGTTGTAATAATAATTTTAAGCAAGATAATATTGTAAAGTCGGTCAAAATTTTCTATACATTTTTGGTACTATACAATTAAATTGAGATTTTTTATATATCAAACATTTCTCACATACCAAAGGACAAATCTCAACAACTCTGTTAAGAAAAATAAGAAGATTAAATAATATTTATATTAAAAATTCAATTAACACTACCATTTTATAATTTAAATATTACATCAACTGTCTATCGTTAGACAAAACAAATTATACCGTCACGAAGAATATTTAATTATCTTTCAACAAAAGGGCAATTTTATATACTTTCGACAATTTTTTTTCGTTTTTTTACTTTTTCTTTGTTGTATTGAAATTCGGATGACATATCACTTGTGATTTAACACTAATATCAAAGTTCGAACACTAAACATTTGTACTAAAAATGGCATAAGTATTTGTCTTAAATCGGTCTTAGGATCGATGCCTATATATCACATGTCTATTTTTAGAGTCCCTATGAGTGTTCTTCGCAGGTTGGAATCCATTCGTAGTCACTTTTTTAATGGTCATGATCCCAATAGCAAGAGAACGTCTTGGGTTAAATGGAAAAATGTGTTGGCTTCCAAAGAGAAAGGTGGCCTTGGTGTTTCAAGTTTGTATGCATTGAATAGAGGTCTTATGTTCAAATGGGTGTGGAGGTTCTTTACTCAAAATACATCTTTATGGTCGAGGGTTATCAAGGCGATCCATGGAGAAGATGGGAAAGTGGGGAAGCAAGTGAAGTCTGCTTTCCCGTCGTATTGGATGGACATAGTGCATGAAATCAATGTTTTGAAGAATCAAGGTATTAATCTTCTTAACTGTATGCAAATGAAACTGGGAAACGGGGATAAAACTGCTTTCTGGGAAGACATTTGGATTGGTCATATCGTTCTTAAAGATCTATATCCTCGTATCTATGCTCTAGAGACATGTAAGTTTGTGAAGGTTGGCACAAAGTTGACTCAATCCAGTTTGGACTTTTCTTTTCGTCGAAAACCCAGGGGTGGTATCGAACAGGAGCAGTACGAAGCTTTATTGGTTCAGGTCCAAGACGTAAACCTTGTTCCTGTGTCAGATCGTTGGAAATGGTCCTTGGAGAACTCGGGTGATTTTTCTGTTGCTTCTGTTAGAAAGATGCTAGATGATAAAATGTTGCCGGACGTAACTACAAAGACACGGTGGATAAAACTTGTCCCTATTAAGGTGAATGTTCATGCGTGGAAAGTTAAGATTGATTCATTACCGACGCGTTTCAACATTTCTCGTAGAGGTATGGATATAGAATCTATTACGTGTTCTATTTGTGACAATGAGGTGGAGTCGTCTAGCCATTTATTTTTTAAGTGTAATATGGTTAGAGATATTATCCGAAAGATAACACGATGGTGGGATATTACTTACATAGAGGCCGACTCATATGAAGATTGGTTAAACTGGCTTGTGAATCTTCGCTTATCTTCTAATTATAAGCAGGCTCTCGAAGGTGTTTTTTACGTAATGTGGTGGCATGTTTGGCAATATCGGAACAAGTATATCTTTGAAGCGGTTTCTTCTCCAAAGGCGATGATTTTTGAGGATATTGTGTCTCGGTCTTTTTATTGGTGTCGTAATAGATGTAAAGCCTCGTTTAGTTGGAACGATTGGCTTAAAAATCCGTACCTTGTCGCTTTGTAATTTCTAGCTTCTTGCTAGTGGTTTAATAATATATTGCTGTTCAAAAAAAAAATAAATTAAAATCGAAATCAAATACCGAAATGATATATTAAAATGTAATCTTTCCTGTTGGAGGTAAGAGAGGTATCTATCACCTCATTCCAACAATGAGGGAATGATTGTTGGAATGATTATTTCCGTTTGGTATATTAAAATCGAAATCAAATACCGAAATGATATATTAAAATGTAATATTTCTCATATGAGGTAAGAGAGGTGTCTATCACCTCATTTCTTCTTTTTTGCCTTTGATTTTTGTTTTTATGTGTGCAAAATTTGTTATGTTTTTTTTATACATTGTGTGTTTTATTTTATTTTTTATGAGAATGGTCCCACTTAACAAAATTATTGATACCAAAACATAAACATCAAACAAAA
>BQNB010043177.1:12629-39488 GCA_026074375.1 Tanacetum coccineum | reverse complement strand
GCTAAAATCTAGCTTATTTTGGTTTAGAGGCTAAGGAGCCAATAGGTGAATGATTTTTAAGAGCTACTCACTCAACTAGAGTAGCTCTAGTGCTGAGACTCCAATAATTCCAGGTTTAAATTCCTAAAGTCTTAGTTTAGCTTAAATTTAGCTTTTTACAATTGCTTATTTCTATTAAAAGTTTGCATTAATCTCTGCAATCATGATTGTTTAGGCTTTTAATAAGCTGTCTTTAAGATTTAGTAGATTTAAAATTGAGCAATCTATTTTTTATTCAATTCTGTCATTAGTAGAAGATTAAGCTAGTAGAGTAACTAGCTTAATCTCTCTAATAAGCTGTTACTTTTTAAGTCCAATTAGCTTAATTAGGTCATATTAACTAGGTGTAGATAAAAAGTTTTTGAAAGTTTTAGCTTTAAGAAAGTTTTTAAGTGCAATTTAATTTTGACAGCTTAGTTAAGGGAGTGTTTGGATGTAGCCTTAATTGACTTAAAAAGTCAGCTACACTTTGTCTAAATCTATCATTCAGCTGTGTTAGGTTATTATACTAGGTTTTGAACAGGTTTTAAGAGTTAGATATTTGAATTACAAAATTTAGAGCCCAAAGTTCTTGGTTAGCACCAGGACAGTTTATGTGGAAGCAATTTTCTAAGATAAGTGTTACACAATGTTTTAGTGTTCAATCTTGGTAAATATAGGTTTAGAAGCACCTATTAGTTGAGTTAAAAAAGTTTTCATTTCAAAGTCAAGCCTGCACTTCATTTGTGTTTGCCAAATGCATCAGCAACAACAGTCAAAGCTGTTGTTGCTATGCATTAGTCTAGTTTCTTTTGAGAATTCATCATTAGGAGTTAGAGTCTAGTTTTTAGCATATTAGTTGTACTCCATTAGTTCCTTATAGAAAGTCATTTAGTTTTCAATCTTAAGCATCTTAGCCTAGCTTATTTTTACCTGAAAAGTAGCTTAACAGAATAATTGGACTTTAGCTTCTTTCATATTGAATCTTCATTTCTAGTTGTAATTTCAAAAAAGCTTTTATCTAGGTTTGTTCAAAATATAGAGGTGAGCTTATGCTCAAAAATTCAGCTTTTAAGGATTAGTAATAAGCTGTTGAGCTTATTAGAATTAGCTAAATTTCAGTTAAAAGGTTGAACTTTGCACCTTTTCATAGCTAATTCCTACCTAATTCAGTTTACCTTTAGCTTATTCCCTTTTAGATATTCCTAGCATACATCTTAAGCTTTTTAGAAGTTCTTTTGTTTTTCATTTTTATCAAATAATAAGCTTGGAATAAGCAAAAATCCAAAAAGCTTGTTAAATAGCACTTTCTGTAAACAGAATCTAGATGCTTATTTTCTAGCTTATTCTTTTGTCAAAAGTCCAAAGTGTCTTTATTAAAGTTGTTAATAATAAGCTAGTCTATAAGTTTGTAGTTTTGTGTTTTTTCTGAATTTCATTTTTTGATAAGCCAAAAATAAGCCACAATCGCGGGGTCTATTTGGTATTTTTCTTAAAGTTAAAGGTTAATCATTTCTATTAGAGTGTAAAATTTCCTTACTTACCCCGCCTACCCTATTATTTCATTCCTTGCAATTCCTACCCTGTCTTTCTTAGTATAATAAAAAGTTTAATATTTTTAAATTTTAGTTTTAATAAATTAGGGTTTATCTTTTAATTGATCAAATTAGGTGTCAATTGGTTTATAAAATTTGGGGCTTTTTGTGCCATTTAATTTCTGCACCTTTTTAGTTTTTAAAAATCATTTTTCCATATTTTTCTCATTAAATTTGTATTTTCTAGGAATTAAAATAGTTTTTAGTAATTACTTTTTCTTATAAAATTCATAAAAAATAGAAAAATAGTTGAAAAATTAAAATTCTTTTTGCATTAATTTTCATTTTAAATCTAGTATTTTTGAAAAATAAAAGAAAAATTTTAGTGTTAATTTTTAGAAAAAGTTTATTTTTGATAAATCATTAAATTTTAGAAAAATCATAAAAAATTCAAAAATACATAAAAAATTCTAATTCTTTTTCCTAAAATTTTCATTTTAAATTTGTGATTTTTAGATATTAAATTTGTTAAAAGTTGTGTTTTAGTTTTTAAATTTCAGTTTTAGCTCGCGTTTAATACATTTTGTGCATTTAATTTTCGTGCTATTTCATTGTTTCTTTAATCCTTGCTATTACATTTGTAGTATAATCAACAAATCGAATATCCTTTATCATTCTAAGCTCGATTCCGAATATTCCAAATTCTCAATTCACGATTTCGTTGGGACACGACCCGAGTTGTACAATACTTCCCGGATAAAAATATACGAATTGTGTTTTCTTTTGTGAGATTTTTACCTTTATATTTCTCTTGGTTGAGAAGTGTTTTGGAAAGAATTCTTACGAGATTAACTCTTACGTATATATATTTGACTAACAACCACTGGGTAATAGTCGATAGATTGACCAAGTTAGCTTATTTTTTGGTGACACATGAAGACTATAGTATGGAGAAATTGTCAAGACTCTACATCGACGAGATTGTGGCGAGGCATGGAGTACCTGTGTCTATCATTTCTGACCAAGATGGACGATTTACATTGCGGTTCTGGCAAACATTGCAGAATGCATTAGGAACACGGTTGGATATGAGTACGGCATATCATCCTCAAACAGATGGACAAACTGACCGTACTATTCAGAAGTTGGAAGATATGTTTAGAGCATGCGCGATCGATTTTGGTGGCAGTTGGGATACTCATCTACCTTTAGCTGAGTTTTCCTATAATAATAGTTATCATATAAGTATTCGATGTGCTCCATTTGAAGCATTGTATGGAAGGAAGTGCATGTCACCTGTCCTTTGGGCTGAAGTCAGAGAGACTCGATTGATTGGTCCGAAAATGGTGTAAGAAACTACCGATAAAGTGGTATTAATTAAGGGAAGGCTCAAGGCAGCTGGAGATCGTCAAAAGAGCTATGCTGATAATAGGCGAAAGCCGTTAGAGTTTGAAGAAGGTGATCATGTGTTACTAAAAGTGTCACCTTGGAAAGGCGTTGTACGATTCGGGAAGAAAGGTAAATTAGCTCCGAGATATGTAGGGCCATTTGAGATTCTTGAAAGAATAGGTCCAATAGCTTATCGCTTAAGATTGCCCCAAGAGTTGAGTAATGTGCACGATACATTTCATGTGTCAAATTTGAAGAAGTGTTTGGCGGATGCAAGTCTACATGTGCCATTTGAGGAGATTAAGATAGACAAAATCCTTCGCTTTGTTGAAGAACCTGTAGAAATTATGGATCGTGAAGTTAAAAGGCTAAAGCGTAGTAGGATCCCAATCGTTAAAGTTTGTTGAAATTCTAAGCGTGGACCTGAGTTTACTTGGGAATGAGAGGATTTTATGAAGGCAAAGTATCCGAATTTGTTTGCTGATCGTGTTGATGAAAGTACTAGTTAAATTTTAGGACGAAATTTTCCTAAGGAGGGGAGACTGTGACAACCGTGATTTAGCAAGGTTAGTTTAACCGTTAGTGTTAACCTAGCTAGCTTTATGTGTTTTAAATTATGTGCATAAGTCGATTTGGTAATTTATGTGATTCGATATGTGTGCTATAATATGTGCTTGTGAGAATTGAAATGGATGATTTAGTCATTCCATTTCGTATTTGATAATGATTTTAGAATATTAGTGCATTTGAGCATTTGAGCGTTTGAGAATTTAGCGTATCCAGTATGAATCTTTAATACCGGGTTAAGATTATTTTAGTAAATTGAGGTTTTCTAATTTATTTATGTTATTATAAATAAATATAGTTGGGAAAAAATTTAATAGTAGTATGTATATTTTTGTTTCAAGTAGTGTATTTAATTAAGTGTTTAAAAAAAATTTAAGTAGTGTATAGTTTAGTAGAAGTATAAGAGGAATATATATATATATATATATATATATATATATATATATACATAAATAATATATGGGCCGAAAATTTAATAAAATTTTGTAATTTTTTTTATTACTATTTAAAAGGGAGTTTGTTTGGATAGGCTTAAAAAGGGACAAAAGCCCAATCCTACTAAAAGTCTAACTAAGGTTTTTGTAAAAGAAACAAAATCAGTTATATTTTTTTTGTTCTTTGCCTGTGTCAATCCCCAACAAAACCCTAGCCACCATTATTTTTTTAAAGCTTCAAAGATCAAAGTTAGATCATCTTTCTTAAATTTAAAATCATGTCAAATCTTTATTCTAGTAATCTAGGTTATGATATAATCATTGTCTTAATTGTGTAATCAATAAATTGATGGATTAGGGTTTATAAAAGTTCTATCTATTAATGATTAGGGATAACTAATTTAGCATATGGGTGAGGTTAATTAGGTTTAAATTTGTTTAAATTCAGAACTGAAATTTGGCAGAATTTTAGGTCATCTTGCGAGAGTCATAACTTGGTCATACGGATAGCTTTTATTAGGCCTAAAATTATCTACTGAGAATCTACTTTCCAACACAAGTGGTTTCATGAATTAAAAGTGAGTAAAAGCCAGCCAAAATAATTTTACAAAATTCGTTATCAAATTTGAGTTTTCGGGACAGATTTTGGGTTGTGTTTGTGAGGTCAAAAACCATATCTTAACTTTTTTTTAATTAATGAAATTAGAACTTGAGTAAGTTCTAGGTGTCTATTAATTTCTGGAATTTTTATAGATTTTTCCCATGTGTCTAAGTGTGCTTAATAAGGTCAAACTTTTTGATGTGCAAATCAGGTCCGAATCTGGACACTTTGTGATGTTGAATTTTTTTAAAAATAGTTAGACTTAATTTTTTTTGAAATTACAGTAGTTATACAACTTATTGAAGATGTTGAAAATGCAATATGGAAGTCCAATTGAGTCGTTTAGTATTTTATTAGTGGTCGTGAAGTGACAATAAAATTCTGTCATAATCTAGGAAATTGAATATAGGGATAAAAAGTGTTTCGGGTTCAAATAAAATATGGGTTGCATAGTGGGATGTCTATAGGTGTATGATAGACCTTAGTGGGTAGCTTAGGAATTTATTTCCTTTCCCTCTTCAAAGCTTCCACCACAGTTTTATAAACGTTAGAAAATATCAGAGCTTCTTTTTTTAGGGGGGGGATCTCTTAATTCAAATAAATTGTCTTGGATGAAGTGGCCACACATTTTGGCTTCTTTCGATAAAGGAGGATTAGCTATTGGTAGTTTAAAGGCTTTTAATCTTACTCTTCTTCATAAATTGAGATAGCGTTTCTTCATTAACCCAGGCTCTTTATGGGTTAAAGTTATTCGAGCTCTTCATGGTAGTGAAGGTGGTTTCGATCAAAATGGTTGTAAGTTCAACGGTATTTGGTCTAGCATTGTTGGGACTTCTAATTATCTTCATTCTAGTTCAATTATTCCCATGGATCCCATTAGATATTAGGTTGGCTGCGGCTCCATCATTAGATTATGGAAAGACACTTGGCTTGGTAGTTCTCCTCTTTGCATGCGTTTTAGTAGACTTGTTCGGTTGGAACGTGAAAAATAGTGCTAAATTAGGGATCGAATATCAAACGGCCAATGGAAATGGAACTGGTCTCGTAGCATCCTTGGATCTCGTAACTCCACACATCTTAATCACATGCTTGCGGACATTAGCCAAATCGAGGTTAGAGAAGGACCGGACAAATGTATTTGGTCTATTGCTCATGATGGGATGTTTTTTGTTGGGGCTTTGCGTCGCTTGATCGATGATCATATGTTACCATCCTTGGTTACCAAGACGACATGGTTATAAGTGAGTGGAAGTCAGTCAAAATAATTTTACAACATTCATTGTCAAATTTGAGTTTTAGGGTCAGATTTTAGGTTGTGTCTGTGAGGTCAAAAACCATATCAAAACATCTTTTTAATTAATGAAATTCAAACTAGAGTAAGTTCTAGATGTCTATTAATTTCTGGTATTTTCATAGATTTTTACCATGAGCCTAAGTGTGCTTAATAAGGTCAAACGTTTTGGTGTGCAGATTAGATCCGAATCTGGGCACTTTGTGAAGTTGGAATTTTTAAAAATAGTTAGACTTATTATCATTTTTTTTAAATTACAATAGTTACACAACTTATTGATGATGTTGTAAATGTAATATGGAAGTCCATTTTGGTCGTTTAGTATTTTTATTAGTGATTGTGAAATGATTACAAAATTCTGCCATTACCTGAGAAATTGAATATAGGGATAAAAAGTGTGTCGGATTCAAATAAAGTATGGGAAGCATGGTAGGATGTCTATAGGTGTATGATAGACCTTAGAATCCATCAATTGAAAGGTTACATGATTTAGCGCCGTAAAGCCTTGATCATGAGTAACCCGTTAACCTTGTTGTGTAGATTCTTTGCCGATTCGTGTGCGCGTTTGTAAAGTTTGAGATGAGTATTCATAGCCCTTTTTCTATGTTTTCTTGGGGTGAAAATGATACTAAATTGTTTTGAAATGTTTTAATTGCTGCGAATAATTGTTTTACTTGGTTTTGGACATTACTTGATATTATATGGCTTATGTGTATGCATTGTTAGATAAGAGAGGTACGCCTATCCATGATGGATCGGAGGAGTACGCCTACCTATGATGGATCAGAGAGGTACGCCTACCTCATGCTATGTGGTACATTCTGGGTGAGTTTGGTTGCTTGTAGTGCCAGTGCTAATCTAAGCCCGAATGTGTAATCGATTGTGCGATGATTTAATTGCTTGCATTTGTGTATAATATTCTTGTATGTCCTAATGTTTATGATTCGCAGCAAGAGTAAGTATTCATGTTAAACCTATGAATCTCACCAACTTTATGTTGATATTTTAAAGTATCATTTTCAGGTGAGCCTAGCAAAGTTAAGGAAGTTAAGATGCGTGGCTAGTGAGACCTTAGGATCTTGCATGTGGAGTCTTTCCTGCTAGAGTTTTATTGCATACTTTCATATTTTGGATATTTTGAATATTGATGTTGTTATTTTTGGGATTTATTTATGTCTATATATTGTAGTGTTGCGATTAACCTCAATACAAGACCCTCTTGTGTTAGGTGTCGTCATAACACTTTGATTTTAATTTAAATGCATTCTAGTTATTATGTATTGTTGACATCAATGTGTTCTGATGATGCCTATGTTACGTCTCTCGTTTCCACCTTGGCTGGTGTGACACATGATTTTGGCAAATTCATCACTATGGGTCCTTGACAATGTCGAGTCCGGAATATATGTTGTCGACATAATATTTAACGATGATGAGGTTTGAACTTTCTTCTTGGTAAAAATGTGTTATCTACCATTCCTATTTTGTACACATGTTTAATAGAAAGCTTTTAATCTATCCATACAAGATTTGGGTGCTTGTTTAAGATGATAAGCTTTCTTATTTTATAAAACCTGATTTCAATTTTTTTTAAGTCCAATGAATCCTGGAGGTTGTGCCAGTATACCTCCTCATTGAGAAAATGGTTCAGGAATGCACTTTTTACATCCATTTGGAATAACATAAAATCTAAAGCACAAGCATAAGCTAATAATATTCTAATAGACTCAAGTCTAGCAACTGGGGCATAAGTTTCATCATAATCGATGCCCTCTTGTTGATTATAGCCTTGAGAAACTAACCTAGCCTTATTTTAAGAAACAATACAATTCTCGTCTAAATGTTTTAAAACACCCACTTAGTTCCTATGGATTGTCTATTCGGGGTTGTGGAATAAACTCCCTAACGTCGTTAGAATGATTGAGTTCAATTTCTTCTTGCATGGCGACTATCCAACTTTCATCCGTTAAGGCTTCATTCACATTCTTAGGTTCTATAGATGATATAAAACAAAAGAAGTTACGTTGGTTTTGGGCTTTGACCTATGGGTTTTTTTTGGTTAAGGTTTCCTATGACATTTTCTAATGGATGGTTCCAGGGACTCCTTAATATTGACTATTTCAGTCAATCTCTAAGTTTCTCCTCATGTCATATTCTGAGTTTTTCTTTCGGGTATACCTTAATTGCTTCTTCTTATCTTAGTCATCGTCACATATGGTGATGTATTAGAGGAATGGAGGGTTTCATCAAAATGTTACGTGAAGTGATTCTTCGATTTTCCTAGTGTGTTATTTAGGATGATGGTAGTCTTTACTACTTTAGGGAGTATCCTAAAAAAGACACCATTCGTATAACTTTGGGTTCTCCAAACTTAGTAAGGTAGTCTTTAGTGTTTAAAATGAAGACTTGTTCCAAACTGTAGGTCCAGCCCTTAGATAGACTCCTTTACGCTTGTTGAGGTTTTAGAGCACTTATGCAATACACAGAGCATAACTCTAAAGAGAGATCTAACCAAATGTAACTATTGTTTACACGGGAATATAAACAACAGAGTTAAAGAATTACTAAAAACAATGATCCTCTATGGATCTTTTCTATTAATAACAAAAGTGTTTTTCTGATCGATTCAATCAGTTGCTCTCATCCAAGGCCGTAGGTTTCTTAAATACCCATGAAACCCTAACTCCTTGTTTCCTTGAGACTCTCTAAAAGCTAAAGTGATAAATTGTTATTAACGTCCTAGGATAAATCTCATGCATTTATCACTCAGCACTAACTTACTATCAACCCGGAGTAAGCATAATACTACCAGGACTAATATTGTACTACCAGCAGGAATAACTTTTGTTCTGCCAGCACTAACTATAACATTATCCTTACCAGTAGGAACTACATACCTACCAGCAGGAACTTTTACTCTACCAGAGAACTACATCCTACTAGATGAGTAATATCTATTTACAAAAATTCCTAACAATCCTCCCCTAAACTTGAATTTGACACAGTTAACTTCAAGTTTCTAGATAGATCGTTCGTTGAAAACACCAGAGGAGGACAAGCAAATCATCTTGAAACCGACTCCCAAAAGCAACCTTCATAAAACTTTGAAGCAGCAACAAGAAAATCAGCATCGAATCGTGGACTGCAACAAGACCACCACAGCTATATGAATGGGTTTAATGAGCCTTTACCAAGTATCCATTCACTCTTGGGCTAGTCAGTCCATTGGCACCCAAAAAGGGTCAAATCCAGTGGAGGGACTGAACCACTTTTCAACACTTTAGTACAATGAAACATTGGGCCAAGTTGAGATCCCTAATGATTGTTTGGCAAAAACCCATCAATAACATAAACGGATTTGAGTTAAGTCTGTACCAAGAGCCGATACCCTCCTTGGATAGCCACTTTTCATTCCAAGATATGGCAAGTGAATACCATCCAGTTTTGGGTAACCTGGCAACTATCAACAGATTTTATAAGCCTTTACCACATAGCCGTTTGCTTGTGGGCTAGACAATCCTTGGGACCCATAAAGGGGTACTCCTATGGTGGATTGCAAACCATCTCAACTCATTGGTACTCGAAACATCAGTCAGTTTGAGGGACTCTATGAATTTATGCAAAATCATTAAAGCTATAGCAATTCACTTCTGGACATAGACCTGGAATTTAAAACCATACCTCATTGATTCTACGCTGATGGCTGGTAGTATGGAGAACCAAAATTCAAATAATTCTAGCCCTTAATCATCTTCAACCTCTCTCTGTCACAACCCAACTTGTATAAACCCTTTCCCCAGCTTTCCCGCCAATACCAAAACCAGCCAGCACCCTGTTTTTGCTCCCATACTTCTCTGCAAAAATCACTCAACACCCTACTACTACCCCCCCAGCTTTATAAAGTCCATGTTGGCAATCCCTCTCCATTCCCAAAGCATTTCGATGGCTGAGATTGTCTCCAAAGAAGCTCAAAAGAAATCAAAGGCTGGGATTTGCTTTAGACTCTCCTCACACAACAAGCACACTTGTTTTTATCTCTACAAAGAAGCACAAGCTGCAAGTCCAAGACTTCGGCTATAAATAGAGCTTTTGTAAGCCTTTGAGGCAACTAGTTAGCTTTTAATTAATTTCAGTTTTTAATCTTAGCTTAATTCTTAAGTCATTTACAGCTTTTACTTTCAGCTTTGTAACACTTTCAAGTTTTAATGCAAATTTGAGTTTTTAAGTCGATTTACAATACCAGTGTTAAGTTTCTTAATCATATTGTTGTGTGTTCAAAAAGCTCTCACCACAGCTTACTTATAAGCTGTTTTCATTAAAGATACAATAAAAGTTAAGTTAGTTATAGAGAAAATCAAAACATCCCTCTCAAAATACACCACAGCATATGTTATGGATGATCAGGACCATTTCTGGATGGGCTTATGGACTCTCACAAGCTTTTTAGACAAGCTAGAGCTTGTAGATTCCCTTAGATTGACCCTGATATGATGCAAGGTTTTTGTAGTCCTCTCTCTTTTTCCTACATTTTCTTATTTTGCTGTATCTTAGTTAGTACTAGTCAGCTTCATTTGATACAACTGTTGGTTTTGAAGATAAATACTGCTAGACTGAATCATGCTATTAAATGCTTTATAATTGATTGAAATTGCTTAAAAGTGTTTTTACTTTGTTATTTATAATCTGTATTTAATTAGTTTAAATAAAAAATGATTTATGGAAATGTTAAAAGTTGTTTTTGAACAAGCAGTACTAACTCTAAGATTAGTACTGCCAGTATCATTTTTAGAATAGTAACTAACTTCCCACTATCAGTAACTAACCTAAATAGTACTAGGTATTTACTTTAGGAACATCACTAACTAAACACTACCAGTACTACTCCAAGTTAGAAACTTGTAAGTACTCAACTGTTAGTACTTGATTGTTCAACTTAGCTTATCCATCTTAATAATTACTGCTATAAATATAAGATTTTCCTTTTGCTTTTTAAAGTAGAATAAACATTTTCCTTACTTTCTTTTAGGTGTACGCTTATTAAAGCTTATTTTCCTTTTTAAAATATTTTCAATAGTATATCAGTTTGTAGTTTTTTTTAGCTTATTTGTCATTTTAGTTTAT
Organism: Tanacetum coccineum; assembly: GCA_026074375.1. Lineage (NCBI taxonomy): Eukaryota > Viridiplantae > Streptophyta > Magnoliopsida > Asterales > Asteraceae > Tanacetum > Tanacetum coccineum. The sequence goes on along the minus strand of BQNB010043177.1, from coordinate 28,532 downwards.
TCTAGTTGCTTATTCCTTTTACTAAGTGCTTATTAAGGATAGTTAATTATCTGTTTAGTTTATTTTGCTTATTTCTATTATTGCTTCTTGTGTTTATAAGTCTAGCAGTATTAACTAAGCTAACAGCACTGAAACTTTAGCCTAGCAGTACTAACTCAAAGTTAGTACTGGTAGATAAAACTTGTTATACTGTTGTTAGTTACTAGTTATGTTTACCTTGTTTAATTTAGCAATTGCTTTTTGCCATTTGCTTATTTTAGTTAGTTTAGCTTATTAACTTGTCTTGAGTTTATTGAGCTTATTTTGGTCCTTAGTGTAAAATTTTAAGTGTTTTTTGCCATTCCTAGCTTTATTCTTTGTCTAGCTTATTTTCTTTGCTTATATTATGTGCTTTTGCTTTTTTTATCAGTTTCTGTGCCCGAATCATTCCTTGTGACATCCAAACACAAATCTCAATCGGATCTTGCGATTTTTCCATCTCAGCCTCGTTGGACATAACGACCCGGAGTTTCTCAAACTGCTTCCCGTTTACTTGTCTCGCGGATTTTCATCCATAGTTTAATTCGTATCATATATACATGATTTTAAGGGTGAGTTTTCCTAAGAGTCAACCTAGACTTCCTTGAGGGAGGAACATCAGCTTGTGTGGCTTAAAGTTCAGATTCTTGAGTATCACTTCTGCACCAATTGGGACACTAAAACAAAAAGGGAATAAGACAAAGCTGTTATTTTATCAAGGTCCTCAGCACCTCCCGAGGTGGTACCTTTTAGGTGAGCTTGAGTGTACCTAGGAGGTGAGGAATGAAAAGAACCCCCATTAATACAACTTCCGCATTTGTGGGAAGTGAATAGGTCATATCATAACTCATGAGGTCTTGAAGAAGAGGCAATTGTTTAGGTCCGAAAAAGGACCCGCTCATTCACTGTGCACGAGAATATTAAGTTGTTGTCTGGGTGGTGTGATATCAAGACATGAGATTAAGATCAGGTTAGTGATGGTCTCAGGGACAGTCTACGGGTTAGATGGCGTAGCTTCCCCTGAAAACTTTCACACTCTGCAATAACAGCTTAAACAGGGAATGCATGTAATCCAAAAGTGGCATGTGGTCCCCTTGAAAATTTAACCTCATGTTAGCAAACATTGTTGCTTGTCAGTTTAAAAGCATGATATTGTTTGGTAATCTTAGGTTCAATTTCCCAAAATGCATTTGAAGAAACCTAGAAACATCCAAAAACTTTTATGATTGGGGGGGGGGTTTTGATGTTTTGTTAACCATCCCTTTTGAAAATATAGCTTTGACCTAATTATACCTCCTCCCCTCAGTCAAACAAATAAAAGAGCCCAAATTAGCCAATGCGCCTTCCAAATTGATCCCAAGCATACCTGATTGTACAAAAGAACAATGCCAGATAGTGTGAACAAAGAAACCCTCCATTGGAGTAAGAATTTGTTTTTTATGAAGGTTAGCTTGCCTTCAGTGGTATCCAAGATTGTCCATACCTAAGTATAGTGTTCATCTATGGGCAAGTGTCCTCAACACCACCATCATCATCTATATTAAGTTGGCCTCCTAACTAATGAATCAGTGATAGTATAGGGATCCTATCAATGGTGGCAAGTATTGCTGGAAGGGTTGCTGGAGGTCCTTTCCTTAGAAGCTCTAGAGAGGCGTGGACCAGCACTGTTTGGACTAACGAGTCATATATGATGGTCAGGGTAATAACATACTTATGTGCGAACCACCGCAAAAAGTCAAGAACTTGGTGATAATCGGCACTTCCTTTTGGTTTCTCCAAGAAACCCATCTTGTTATGCTCATCACGATACTTAAGTGCGGCCATTGATTTGATGATGACAATCAAAGGATTGAGAGTTAGTGCTGGTGTATGATTGCAAGAGTAAGTTACAACCTGGTCGTAGAGGAAAAATCGAGTTTTTCAAAGAGTGAGTGGAGTGAGTAAAAGGGCTTGTTAAAATTAGTGTTTGATCTCAACAAGTAACTGTAAAAAATGAGATTAAAGAGTAAATAACCATTTAAAATATGTTGACCCATTGAAATTAAATGCCCAATTGTCTCAACTATAACTTTGAATTAAAGTAAAACTCAAATTAAGTTACCCGCTCAAAGAAAAGTCAACCCTTAAGAAAACTAACAAGACCAGCAGGAATTGTTCTACCAGTAGGAAACAAGTAAAGCTACTAGTAGGAACCTTGCCAACACCAGAAAAAGTCACTTAACCAACCAAAATGAGTATACTTTAATATCAGTTATAAAGGTCCACATTCTCCATTCAAAACACACTCATGAATCATTCATCTGCAAAAGGTTAGACCAAAAACACACAAAACATATACAATGAAAAGGAAAAATTTAATTACCATAATCAACTAAAACTATCAGTAGAAAAAAAATGAAAACTACCAGAAGAAAAATATGTTGAAAACTAAGTGGTAAACATAAAAGAAAACCTACTACTTAGAAAATTTTACAAAAGTAGTCCTCCCCTTGGACTCAAATCCTCCCCTTAACCAGGTATCTAGGGATTAAGCATCCAAATGTGTGAACCACTAGATGAATTAAACCAGGTCCCTCAAAACATAACAAGCATTACTATAACTTCTTCTTCCAAAACATGAGGTAACTTAGGTTCAGCAAGCATAGTTCTTGCTGCCTCCTATGAGGGGTTCTATACTTTCTTTCAGCAACCCCGTTTTATTGTGGGGTTCTGGCATTACTATAATCCCTTTTAATCCCCTTTGACCCACAGAGTTCAATTAATTTAGAATTTTTAAACTCTGTCCCATTGTCACACCTTATGGCTTTAACCTTTTTAGTTAGCTGGTTTTCAATAAAAGTAATAAAGTCCTTAAGGATACATATGTTTTCATCCTTAATCCCCCAAAAAGAAAAACCCAAGTAAACCTGCTAAACGTCACTGTAACTACCAAAGGAGTTAGTACTGTGATCAATGCTTCTGATGGAATTAGTACCAAAGAAGGTCCATGTGAAGTAACATGGAGAGGAGCAAAATGTGTCTCCCCCCCTCACATTAGTGATGGCCTTGTAAGAAGCCTTGTGTAGCTTTCTCTTGTTGCAGGCAACACAGTTGTGCTCATTTGTGAAGATTTTGGAAGGTACCCATTGATTATCCTTGCTTTTATAAGCTTGGATTCATATTTTTGAAGTTCCACATGATCCATCTTTCTATGCCATTTGGTAAGACTCTATGTAAGGATGCTTTTAGCCAGCAGAATAGGTGACATCACTTTCAGGTTGGAGTCAACAAATTGAAACATTAGAGATTGTTCCTTCTTGAACCCGAGAACGCACTGACTATTCTCAGGTAGTTGGAATCTCCTTAGAGAGAACAAGCAATCTTTATCATGAAAAGGACTTTGTTCTTGGTATCACAAATTGTTGAATAGAGAACAAGTTAAGTTTGAAGCTCTTCCCATAATAAACAGTCTCGAATCAAAGTTTCAATTTGAAGTCCTTATAGTGCCTTTTTCTAGTATTTCCATCTCACCCCCAAAAGTCACAGTACCTCCTACAATCTTCACAAAGTCATCCAATTTCTCCTTATTGCCTGCCATGCTTCTGGAACAACCACTATCTAAAATTCGTAAATCTCTATTCTTATGAGGATTTTCCTACAATATACAATACAACACACATTAGTATATATAGGAGACCCAAGTCATTACTGACTTGGGCCTGCCTTGTGGATCATTTAAGAGCTAAACCATGTAGATTGATGAGATTCACCATTGTTCTTGGATCCCTATTGCATATTTGGCCTTTGAATTCTCCAAGAACAACCTGCTGAGGGCTTAACAGCAGTTCCCCATCTTCCCTCATCCATATACATTTGGTTATAATAGCCAGGCCTACTAAAGTGTTGAAAATAATGGCTTGTTGGTCTAGTAATAGGTCGAGCAACATGATTTTTCCAACCAGCATTAAATGGTCTACCAGCAGGAACAGATGTTGGTCTATTCCTACTATCAGCAGGAACAGATGTTGGGCTATTCCTACTACCAGCAGGAACAGATGCTGCTTTTGGTACAAATGAGGGAATATTTGCAACATTATTCCACATAGGTTTATTATGCAATTCCAACTGTTTCTCATAAAAATCACAATCTTTAATCAAATGAAATTTACTACCACAAACAAAACATGTCTTAAAATCAAAAGAATTTCTTTTACAAAGACTCCTACTGTTTATTCCACTCTATTACATTATAATTTCCTAGGAAGGTTTTTACCTTCTCCTTAAAAAAAACTAGAATCATCATTGTGGAACTTGTGTTGTTGTCACAGTCCTGACACTGTCATGAAATCAACTGAACTAGGGCAGAGGCTAAGGGTACAATAGTCCTGTGGAGTCTTGAGGACTTGACACTAAAAAAATGAAACACAGGATGATGCAAAGCCATTGGTCCTCTGAGTCCTGAGATTGACACTGATATCACAGATACAGAGACAAAGTCATTAGATACAGAGTTGGTTTCAAAATAATTATTAGACTTTGAACCATAGGTAGCCTATGTATCATCAAGTTCAGGCTCGTTGGAAGGAGGCATGAATGTTCCTGTTATAGGAGGAGGAACAGCATGCATTCCAACAACTTTGACAAACCTGTCATAGAGAGGTTTCTCTGCAACATCCTTAAGGGATGAGTCAAAGATGCTAGGGCAGAAGATCAAACACCTTCATCATGATCCCAAAAGTGTCTCCAAATCCTAAACCAAATTTTGATCTAGAGGACATGGAACTATTGATCAGTTTGACCAGGTTTTTGGAAGACTCCTTCCATTTGTTAAATCTTGCATTAGACTCCTCAAGTTTAACCTTATCATTCAGGTTTTCAAGTTTAGCCTGTTCATTCAGTTTCTCAGTATATTTTAACATGTTTAGTTTGTGTTTTCAAAATTAGCATTTAATTATTCTAATTCTATCTTCTAATTCTAGGCGATTACTTTGTACCATCCCTTCTGTTGTTCTAAAGTTTTGTAAGTACTTTTATAATGCTTGAACCTGGATATACTCACTTGTATTGACTACAAAATATCAAATTCCTTTTTTAAGTCTTAGCATGAAAGATGTTCACACAAAAAGGACAAGTAATGTACCTGAGAAGAGAAACCCATAAAGGCAAATTCAGCCAGTCACATTAGAAACATCACAGCAACATCACCAGTTTTTTTAAGCTAACAATCACCAAGTAAGCAACTAACCAAGCAGCATCATCCTCAGCTCCAGCAATCATCCATATACTTGAGCCAAGCACCATTTTCCACATCTCACCTTCATAGGTCTGAACCATTTAAAAACATTGAATCAACATACAACAAGGCCTTTGGTCTTATTACATATCTAGCTCCTTAAGTTTGAAATGAAGAGACCATTCTTTATTTAGAATCCAACTGTTTCCCTGTACATTCCCTAGCAAAGTGACCCAACTCTGAGCATTTATAGCATTTGACCTTCTTCTTGTCAAACCTTGCAGCATCCTTGTTATTAAACTTCATCTTTATCCTAGCTTTCTTTTCAAATCTGTTAATCCTAACAGAGAGCATTGCCATTTTCCATTTGATGTCTAATTCCTCCAAATCCAATTTCTCAATCTGATCGAAATCTTCAAAAGTGATCTGCTGTTGTGGATCACTTTTAGCAACAAAGGAATGGAGAACATTTTCAATCACATTTCTAGAAGCAGCAAGACTTGATGAAGCAGAAGTAAAAAGTGTTTGAATGGTGATTGATCAAGATAGACATCTATGAATTAGTGCTAGCAAGCACTAATAAAGCTGAATGGGTAGAGAGCAGAAGTGACCTCTTGACTCATAACTATGAGCACCCTTCACAACAATTCAAGAGTCCTAAGCTGTTGTATAGATCATCAAAGCTTAGATAATCACGACCACCCTTTGTTTTAAGATGATGGCCACCTGTGACCAAGAAGGTGGAATGCACTGAGAAACTTCCTTATACATATCATCATTGTCATGCTTAAGCTTGCATCTGATTGAGTGATTAATATCTCGAAACCTGTCAAGCCCTTTATGCAGACCCTCTGATTCAGAACCTAAATTCTGAAAACTCCTACTTTAGCATTGACTTCCCCTCATTTTTCTAACTCACATTACCTCCAAATCTGGCTTTGACAGCCAACCAGATATCCCTTGCATCATCTAGATGGTGAAAATCACATATGATCCTCAGGAAGAGAACTGAAGCAATATAGTTCTTGCTTTGTCCTATCTTGAACAGCAATGTGTTCTTCAACAAGAAACCGGAAGAAGAAAATCATAAATTTCCTTATGGATCTTTCTCTTGTCTTTTTCCTGCTGTTCCATTTAGAAACAATGTTCCACAAGTTTGGATCACTGTTCATGACCAATACTCCATCTTTTTTTTTTTTTATGGCCTCACGTCTCATATTCTCCTTCTTTAATAAGGAAATTTGGCATTATTAGTTTGAGACAAGTGGTGTGTGATATTTGTTGAGTTGCTGAGACTAGGTTGGTTTGTGAGGTTAAAAGGAGTGAATTTGGAGACTCAAAAACTAGTTCAGAGGTTGACACAGAGAACACAAGTTTAGTTGTTGATGGTAAAGAGAATGTAGATAACTGATGGTGATGGCATAGGTATATTGTGAAGTCATTATGAAGTTTTTATGAGTAAAGAATAGTAAAGTTTTCTTTAACAAGGCTCTCATCCCAGGCTATGATACCGAATTTTAGTCCAGCCTAGATAGATCTTCACGCCTGTTAGGTTGTAGAGCACTATGTAATCACAAGCAACTCTAAGAGAGCTCTAACCAAATGAAACTATTGTTTATGCTGAATATAAACAACAGAGTTAAAGAATTACTAAAAACAATGATCCTCTATGGATCTTTTCTATTAATAATAAAAGTGTTTTTCTGATCGATTCAATCAGCTCTCTTCATCCAAGGCTGTAGGTTTCTTAAATACCCATGAAACCCTAACAACTTGTTTCCTTAAGATTCGCTAAAAAATAAAGTGATAAGTGTTATCACTTCTTGGGATATCTCATGCATATCCCTATCACTAACTAACTATACTATCAACTCGTAGTAAGCATAATACTACCAGGACTAATATTGTTCTACCAGCAGGAATAACTTTTGTTCTGCCAGCACTAACTATAACATTATCCTTACCAGTAGGAACTACATACCTACCAGCAGGAACTTTTACTCTACCAGTAGGAACTACATACCTACTAGTAGTAACTATCTATTACACAATTCCTAACAAGTGCGACTCACAATTGGTAAGTGCGGCACACAATTGCACTTTTAGTTTGAGAGTTTAACTTTTTCTTGCATCTTGATTTCCGAAGTGTATAAGTGTTCGATCTTTGTTTCATTTGAGCTCGGGATGTCTTCAAGTGAACCTGCAATTAAATCATGCTATTAAGTATCGAAAGTTCACGAGAAATGATAAAATGTGAATAAATAACGCCCCTGAAAACATGTATATATAGGGCGTTATCACACACCTAAAATACGTAGCTCGTAGGTCTAATATACTTTTTGGAACCTTAGTAAGGTATAAAGGCCCAAGGCCCATGGAAAGCCCATATAGAGCCCATGGCCGGCCAATGTCATAGTATAAGTACCATCTCCATAGCTTGGAGAGGGTGTTGGTTATTTACTTTCTCATTTTTATTCAAGCTAATATTCTTTTTTCCTTTCTCTCTCTAAAAGTGTTCATCCTTACACTTTCTCTCTCTAGTTCTTTGTCATTTGATTATGAGTTTAGATATTACGTGTATTCTACAATTGGTATCAAGAGCCATGGGGTGATTTTGTAGGTCTTGTGTGCGTTTATTACTTGTTTTCTTATTGTTTGTATGTGGTTCGAACCAAACAAGGAAGTGTTTACTTTTTTGTGTGTTCTAAAATCATAAAGTTCTCAACTTTCTTCTTTGTTTATCTTAGTATAGGTTAGTTGTACAAGAAAATCTTTGAAAAACTAAAAAATTTCATCTTTTTGGAGTCTTTTTGGTTTGAATAGGTTTTTTGTACCAAGAATCTTGATTTCAAATTTTTTGTGTTAAAAACCATAAAGTTTGTATTTTTAAGGTTCTACTAGTCTTAGAATAGCAAGAAGTGTTGAGAATCAGAGGCTTCTACAACTTAATGCTGCTAGTTTAAGTTTGTGCTGCTGCTAAAGATTAGAGAAAACAGTCTAAGTCATTAGTACTGTTAGTGTAATAGTTAGTGCTGCCAGTATAAAGTGTTAGTACTGCCAGTTTATTAGTAGTGTTAGTTATGTAGTTAGTACTGTTAGTTATAATAGTTAGTACTGCTAAAGTGATATGCATGAGATATATTAGAAATAGATATACATTGATCACTTGGCGAGTTTTGTAAGCCCATTAGGGTTTCCTTGGTGTATAAAAAGAACCCTACGACATAGATCTAGATATCAAGTTTTATATAGTTTTCATAGCAAATATAGTTAGTATTCATAGTTTCAAGGTTATTCTATAACTTTGATTGTGTTCAATATATTAAAAGTTTAGCAAGATCTTGTTTTACTGTTTCATTGTTCTTCTTAGTATTGTGGTATGTGCTTAATTACACATACCTTTTACCTATAAAAACGAGCCTAAAATGACCAAAATATATCAAAAATGCAGTGTATTTGTGTGTTTTATGATTTATGATGTGCAGGTAACGGATGTTCAGAAAATGACAAAAATCAAGCCAAAACTGACAAAACCAAGCACGGGATTGGAAAGAGCGTGAAAATTCAAAGCCAAAGACGTGTTCATCTTAAATGGGCCAACCCGCACCCATTTAATGGGCCGGGCTGGCCCATTAAGCCTTTATCGTTAAACCTTATAAGCTAAAAAGCCTTAAATCCTAAAAGCCCAAAAACAGGCCCAAACCAAAAGCTCGACAAATACTTAACCATAATCCCGTTAAATCTGTATCACCATCAGTCCTAAAGGTGTTACACCATTAGTCCTTGCTTGTTACACTGTTAGTCCCTATAACCCATCTCCCCCTAACACCCGTTAACCCTTTACCCAGTATAAACAAATCTCGCCAAACCTACTTTTACTATTTACCTTCCATTCCCACTTTTACCCTGCAACCCACTCACACCCCACTAAACCCATCCCCCAGAAGCTGACAAAGGGGTGCCACGATGGCAATCCTATGATGAGTGATTAGTTGATGGGACATGAAATCAAATCAAGGGCTAAGATCAAGCATAAAGAAGCACAAATGAGGATTCAAGGCCCGAGATTGATGGATTGGAAAGCACTCTCAAATCCTCTAACAGAAGAAACACACCTTAAAGGCCTAGAAGCTTCTCAAGACCACTATAAATAGAGGACTAGTTTCACACATTAGGGCATCCAGTTTTTATCTATCTTTTTATTGTAATTTTCAGCTTATATTAGTTTATGTTAGCTTATTGTATTTCCTTTAAAAGCATTGTACTCAGTTTTAAGTTTTAATGAAATTTTAAGTTTTATGTTAAAATTTTGTTTTTATGTTAATGAAATTTATGCTTTGAAAATGTTTGATAAGCTCATATAAGAGCTCTTGAATCTCACAGCTGACTCTCGTTAAACAGTTTTAGCTTTCTTCCCTAAGCCTAACTTTAAGGTTTTCTCTTATTTCACTCAAAAATCACTTAAAAGCTTTTATAGATGATAAGCTGGATTTGGATGGGCTTATGGGTTTTACCAGCTTGTTTCTAACAAGCTGGAGCTTGTAGATAAGCTCTAAAGAGCAATACAATCCTTGATTAAGCAAAGGACAAAGGTGTGTTTCACTTTTCACTTTTAAGCTTATTTTATGATTTGCTTATTAGACTGCTTATCCACTGCTTATTTTTGTCTATTTCTGCTTATTAATCATTGTTATTGCTTATAGTTGGTTGCTTATTGATTAGATCTCCTTTGTTCATGTTTTTGATATAATATGCCATTTATAGCTTAAAACTGCTTATTGCATTTGCTTATTGAATAGTGTTCATCAATAATTTCTAATTGCTTATTTGTGCTTAAAAAAACCTAGTTCTTAGTCTATTTTGAGGTTTCATAGCTTATTTAAATCTGTCATAGCTTAAAAATACTTTTTGAGAATTTAAAGGGTTGTTTGGCACAACCAGTGGTAACTAAGGTTACCACTGCTTGAGCTTGTTTTGGCTTAAAATCCAACTTAGACAAGCTCTATATAGGACTAAAATTCTATTTTCAAAAGTTTTAAAGGTTAAAATCTCAGTTTTAAAGTATAAGATTTCAAATTCTAGAATCTGTTATGATAAGGTCAAGTTACACAGCTTATTTAATTAGATCTAGCTTAAGCTGCATATTAGGAGTAAGTTTGTGCTTCTTTTAGTCTAGATATGCATTAGATGTTAGATAGTTAAGTCCTGCATTTGTGCTTTGTGATTTTAAGATAATCTGTCATAGTTTGCCAAATTGTGTTCTTATTATAAGCCTTGAAAGCTAGTTTTTAATCTCAATTCTAGGATAGTGTTAGAATGTTTTAAGTTCTGATTTTCATTGCATAAGCTCATTAGGGTATAAGCTTCATCTGTTTAAGCTTATTTTAATATTTAGTCAGCTTTTAGATAGCTTAATATAAGGTAGTAGTTAACTTATTTATCCTTTAAAAAACCAAAAAAAAAAAAATCAAAAACCGTTCTTAGTAAGCTGCCATTTAAATTTCATTTTTCTAGCTTATTAACTGTTTCATTGTTCTTAATTTTTGCTTATTTGAGTTCTCTTAGTATCTAGCTTAATCTGTTTTTCACTTTTAGCAACTAGCTTATAGCTTAAGTCACTTTAAATCTAGCTTAAAAGTACCTAAATAATCTGTTTGAATAGCTTGTTAATCCAAACTGTTCTTTCTTTTTAGCTTATTCCTAGCTTATTTGCAGTTTTCAGAAAAAGTATTTTTATTAAAGCTGTTTAGTTAGCTTATTGTTAGCTTTTTCAAAAAGAAAATTTGCAAAATAAAAATGTTAGGCCGTATAGGGAAGTCTTAGGCTCGAACCTGAGACCTCAACCTTAACACACCAACACTTTACCATCTGCTCTAGTGGGACAATTCGTAAACCTTTCATACCATTTTCGTTTTAAACTCTTTTTGCAAGTTTAAGTTATCAACCCTTTTTAGCTTATTAGCAGCTTATTCAAATAAGCTGTTGAACCAATTTAATTTTTTTAGGATTAGATTTGTTCAAAGTATTTTTCCTTAATTTTTCAGATTTTTATAAATTTGTTTATTATTTTTTTATAATATTTTTAGATTAAATTAGTTTTTAATTCATAAAAAATAAAATAAAAGTAAAAAAAAATGTAATTCTTTTTTCTAAAATTATTTTTAATCATTTAGGACTTTTAGATTTGAAATTTGCATTTTTCGGGTACAAATTTGATAATTTAGGTTTTTAGTCGTGTTTTTAGATTCCCATTATCGTTTTTAGCTTAAATTCTTATTTGATTTAGTTTTTACTTGCCTAACTGCATATTGCGTTATAATTGTAGACTAGATTCCAAATCAAAAATCTGAATATATTCAACACTCGATTTACGAACTTAAAACGAGATTCCTCAAATTCACAACATTCTTGGGACTACGACCTGGACTGTTTTTTGAATATTTAACTTTGGTTAAAAGTAATTTCTTTAAATCCTTGTGGAAATTCTTACTACATATACTATTTTGGATAATCTCTTAGTATATACGTCTTCGGGCGAATCAATTTTTGGAGTCGCTGCCAGAGAAGTGTGGTAACAAAACGAATATTCGCGTTAAAGTTTGAAGATTAGTTATTTTGAAGACCCTTTCCTCGTGAAGTATCGTTTTGTTAATTTCTTTTATATAAAACTAAAAAATACAAAAATATTTATTTTTCTCGATTTTATTTTCGAGATATTATCAAAAAACCAAAAATACTTTTCCAAAAATATTTAAAATACCAAAAAAAATTAAAAAAACAACAAAAACAACCGTTGTGTCAATTTGAAAATCCGCTCACACTTTATACAAATTAAGGGGGGGGGGGGAAGAGAGTATAAGGAGGGTTGATCCTACGATCTTCGACCCGAAAGGAAAGGGTATTTAAAAAAACGCATTCGCGCTACCCGCTCCTACCGTTTCTTTGTGCGTTCCAAAAGAGCCTACCGTACACTTGTTCGATATCGGTTACAACAAATATTTTTCTTTTTTATTTCTCTTATTTTATTTTTAGTCCATGCGCACCTCTCTCAATCGAAGTTAATTGTCGAAATCTTCCACAACTCCGAAATCTCATAAATCTCAGACGTTCCAAGCAAAAGATCGAACCGTTTTTTATCTTGAATATATTCCTAAGTTACGATGGCCGAATCAACGGGCTATGGCGGAATTACTCAACACCACCGAGGGTTACGAGATGCTAATCGTTATTCCGCTTATTCTCTCCCGCGGAGAATTATTGACTTAAAAACAAGTCTTCTAAATCTTTAACTTCAAAACAATATTACGGATTAAGAAAGAAGACCTTCATTGTCTCACATTCGTATGGGTTTAACAAGATTACTTCCACAATTAAGTATAGAGATGTGCCTAATTCGTCGATTAAGCTTATGCTTTTTCCATTTTCTATCGAGGGTGCAGCCCGGATTTGGCTCGAAAAAGAACCCCCTCGTTCTATTCTTACTTGGGAAGATCTTGTTTCCAAGTTTATTAACCAATTCTTTCCTCCTTCAAAAACGACAAATCTCCGGAATGAAATTACGAATTTTCAACAACGTTTTGAGGAAACGTTTAGTGAGGCATGGGAACGTTTCAAGGATCTCCTTCGTGCATGCCCACATCACGGTTTCACGGAATTGCATCAACTTGATACCTTCTACAATGCTTTAACCCCAACCGATCAAGATTCATTGAATGCCGCCGCCGGTGGTAATCTTTTGACTAAAACTCCTCGAGATGCGTTGACAATTATTGAAAACAAATCGAAAGTTCGCAACTCACGTAACAAACCGGTTGCTACAAAAGTGAGTACGAATGCTCCTTCTTCTTCTTCTACCCCTCAATTTCCCGAGATTGCCGCTCTTGCTGACGCCGTTAAGGCTTTGGTTCTTCAGAGATCTCCTCCTCCAGCTTCCGTGAAAGCTGTTGAAGAAATTTGTGTTACTTGTGGTGGTCCACACCCTTACTACCAATGTCTTGCCACCGATGGCAACGTTTTTCCGGAATATCGAGATAATATTCAAGGATATGTTTCAGCAGCCGCAGTAAACTATAATCAGGGAAATACCGGATACCGTCCTCAAGGTGTTGCTAACCAAATTCGACCACCGGGTTTTGCTCAACCGAATGTGCAAAATAATCAAAACCGGTTCAATCAAGGTTACAATCAAAATAGAGGAAATAATCAAGGAAATCCGGTTTATCAAGCTCCGGTGCAGCAAACTCAAGTTGCTCCTTCGAATGAATTGTCAAACTACAAGAAGATGATTGATACTAATATAAAAGCCATGCAAAATCAAATTAATAATGTGAAAAATGAATTGAGGAATGAAATGCAAACTTCCATACAAACTTCAATGTCAAATCAAACCAATGAGCTCAAGAATATGATGGCTAGTTTTTTCCAAATGAATACCGTTTCTTCTTCAGGTACAAGACCACTTCCTAGCAACACCATTGCTAACCCGAGAGGTGATTTGAAAGAAATCACCACCCGAAGCGGTGTTTCTTATGATGGACCTCCTATTCCTCCTCCTTCTTCTTCTCTGCCTAATGTGGTGGAACGGGTACCCGAGGTGACAAAGGATACGGTGCAACCGAGTACCGAAAACATCCAACCTCCGGTAGTCCAAACTCAAGTTCTAATTGATGAGTCCGTTGTTGCTCCTAAACCTAAACATACTATACCTTATCCTTCAAGGGTTAACAAACAAAAGCTCCGTGAAAAAGACGATAAGCTAGCTTTGAAATTTCTTGAAATTTTTAGGAAACTTCATTTCGAACTTAGTTTCGCGGATGCTCTTCTTCACATGCCTAAGTTTTCTACAATATTTTAATGTCTCCTTAACTACAAGGAGAAATTGTTTGACTTAGCCACAACTCTGGTGAATGAAAATTGCTCGGCGGTCATCCTAAAAAAGTTGCCAGAAAAACTTGGAGACCCCGTGATTGCAGTTTATTATACCTAAAATATATTAAATATAATACTTTTTAAAGAGTAATTAAGAAAATTACCAAGTTACCCTGATGCCTCTCTCCATATGGAAGAAGCTTTCACTCCCCGAACTTACTCCTACGCAAATGATTCTTGAGCTTGCGGACCGATCGACCACTCGACCGGCCGGCATTGCCGAAGATGTCTTTGTGAAAGTAGGAAAGTTCTATTTTCCGACCGACTTCATAGTCGTTGATTATGTTGTCAATCCTTGGGTTTCCTTAATTCTCGGGTGACCCTTTTTGAGGACCGGACGAGCTTTGATTGATGTTTACGGTGAAGAATTAACTCTCCGCCATGATGATGAAGCCGTAACATTCAAAGTTTGTCAAACTTTTTTCAGTTACCTCTGACAATGATCGGAGTCGATAAATCGAATCGATGTAGATCGACGTAGCTTTTGTTGGGGACAAAAGAGTATGCTAAGAAGTGCTCGGTATTCTCAGAAATGTCCCTACAAGTGGCAATCCACTTCGGAACCGATATTTCTATTCTACCTCTTCTCCCACTCTCACTCCCTTCAGGGATAGTGACTTTCTTCTAGAAGAAACTGATGCTTTCCTTGCTATTGAAGATGATTCAATTTCACCGGAAATTGATGACTCTTACTATGATTCGGAGGGAGACATTCGTCTTCTTGAGGAATTTCTAAATGATGATCCATCATCTCCTCTCCCTCCACAAGAACTAAGATTTGTAGAACCTAAAAAAACCAAAAAATCATATCAATTGATGATCCTCCGAGCTCGAGCTCAAGGACTACCTCCTCATCTTGATATGCATTTTTGAGGTACCGTTAAAACTAACCCATCATAATTGCTAAAGACTTAAAAGAAGATGAGAAGGTCTGACTTCTA
The DNA here is from genome assembly GCA_026074375.1 of Tanacetum coccineum. Lineage (NCBI taxonomy): Eukaryota > Viridiplantae > Streptophyta > Magnoliopsida > Asterales > Asteraceae > Tanacetum > Tanacetum coccineum. The sequence goes on along the minus strand of BQNB010043177.1, from coordinate 13,433 downwards.
AAGGTTTTAAAGTCACACAAGCGTGCCATCGCTTAGAAAATCTCCGATATAAAGGACATCGACCCTCAATTTTATACTCACAAAATATTAATGGAGGATGACTCTAAACCCGGAGTCACACAAAAGACGGTACCTAAAAATATTTGGAGGGTTAACCCAAAAATTCATGAGGTTATCAAAAAGGAAGTTATCAAACTCCTTGATGTCGGATTGATTTACCCTATCTCCGATAGCCCGTGGGTTAGCCAATTCATTGTGTGCCCAAAAAGGGCGGTATAACCGTAATTGAAAATGAAGATAAGGAGTTGATACCTACTCGATTAGTTACGAGATGGCATGTATGCATTGACTACTAAAAGTTAAATGATGCCACTCGTAAAGATCATTTCCCGTTACCATTTATGGACCAAATGCTTAAAAGACTCACGGGAAACGAATACTATTGTTTTCTAGATGGTTTCTCGTGATATTTTCAAATTTCAATTAACCCGCAAGACCAAGAGAATACCACCTTCACTTGCCCTTATGGGACGTTTGCCTACCGACGCATGCCTTTTGGCTTATGTAATGCTTCGGGCATGTTCTAAAGGTACATGATGGCCATTTTCCATGACATGATCGAGGAAACAATGGAGGTCTTTATGGACGATTTCTCAGTCTTTGGGGATTCTTTATTGTTAGCCTCAATATATTAAGTCGAACAAGGAAGTTCGGTCACTCTACGATGGAGCTTCGGTCTTTAATTAGTTAACGTTGTAATAGTATAATATCGGGAATCGGGCTTGATAGTTAATCTAATATTGT
>BQNB010043177.1:0-10881 GCA_026074375.1 Tanacetum coccineum | reverse complement strand
TGTTCTATCCACAAGTAAATTCTAGCCCAACTTGGGTATAGCAAGATCTTAAGGTCAGCTACCACTTGCATCAACAACTACTAATTGCTAACTTAATCATGTAAGTAATGCATAAAATATTTGCCATAGAATCTTGACAATAAAGTTGGTAGAAAATATCATGGTCATTCAATATTACTATTTTTCTAATGTTCTCTGAGTAGATTTATGTTTTGCCCTCAAGTTTTAAAAAACTTATCTGCTCAAGAAGTTACAATATAGCATTATTAAAAAAACAGAAACTTAGGTCATATAAGCATCCACAAACTGAAGTTTTAACTGGAGATGTTTCTAAGCTTAAAGACTAACTCATTAAATCTGATCTTTACCCAAGTCAATCATTCGTAAACGACTCGAGTCATAGAGGAAAATCCGTGATAAAAACCCTGGATAAAGAATTCCGTTGAATTCATTAAAATACCCCTTGTCCCTTTTTCCAAGATGACATTAAAGAAACATGCAGACCAAACCCAGCTTAACTTTCCTTATATAGAAATATATTAGCCGGTTGTGCCTTTTGTCATTCTATCTACAATAAGTTCCTTATCATACTGCTAAATTGTTGTTTACACCTTTACGCTGTCGGAAGCAAAGTAAAATAGAAGTCCTGATGATTGAACAGACAAGTAGTATTTGTTCTTTTGAGCTTTAAGCAAAAATTAGTACTACGTTCCACTAAACATCTTCAACTTGTAAATGAAGCAAATTTCAACATCTTAACAGATTAATCATACAAACATAAGAGTATCGGTACTTATATCAGTTCCTAAACACACAATGTTGATTAGAATAAAACTTAATCGCAATACAAAAAGAATCTAAATGTTTCTAAAAAAACTAACCACCTTGTGGTTTGTCATAATTAACAAAACCATAACTAGGCGACTTTCCAGTTAAAGCATCATGACAAACTCGAAGCGAAACAACTAGACCTAACTAGAGATTCAAAGTTTCGCTAATTCGCACAAAATCGCCATAATCATTATATACATATAACATATATATACCTGTCCGCTGAGCAGATGTTAAAGCGTGAACAGAAGTCTCAAATCCGAGTTGGAATCGGTCGAACGCTTTCGAGTAGCTTTCGGAGATGGCGACTGGATCTGCGATCAGTTCTTCGGAATGAAATGATAAGATTGTTGTTGATGAGTTTATGGGAGTGATGAATAGAAAGTTGAGATTGTGATTTGTGGTGACTAATAAATTTCCATTAACGCAATAATATGATAAATGAAAGGTAACAAATGGATATGTTGACGTGAAAAACAAATGGATGCAGTAATAAATAGGTATGTTTTCTCTTTTTTATCATTGCTTTTCCGTTGATGGGATCAATCCTTTTCAATGGCCTACTAAACAAAATGGATTTAGGGGTTCTATTATGTGTTGAGTGAAAGGTAAGAAAACAAATTGAGGAGATGGTGGGGTGGGGGTGGAGGGTGGGGCGGGGTGGGTGGCTGGAGGGGGTGTTATGGGATTTGCATGGGTGTGGGGGGGGGGGGTGGGGTTCGGGGTTGGGGTCGGGGCAGTTTGGGGGGGTGCGGAGGGGGAGGGGGGACAAAGTGATTTGATTTTGGCGAAATATTTGAGCGGGAATAGTAAAAATGTAAAGAGGGGGACATTCTTAAGATTTTGGAGAATAACTTATTATATATTGTGAGTTATCTACAATTTTTGGTCTTTTGGTTTATGGGTTTTATGATTTTGGTTCCTAATTGTTTAAATGTAAAACGGATTCGGTCCGTTTTTGTCGACCCATAACACTTTTAGTCCAAACGTTAGTTTGACTGTCAAATACAAGGGTATATCTGTCTTTTCAAGCATTTTGTTACATAATCACTATGTATATCTTCTATCACAAACACCCCTGCTACCAAATCACCAGCAGACCACCATATCAACACCAAGCCACAGCCACCGACTCATCACATCTTCTCTTTAAAATCTTACTCCTCATTTTTGGCAACCTACATCTTCTCTCTCTAAAATCTTACTCCTCATCATACCTGTTTGATGCCATCTTCATAATCTTATAGATGAAATAAATGGACAAAAAAACACTTGTTTATGTGATGTAATTTGACCAAGGGTTAAAGTGATTCCCTTTATTCACTCAAACCAAACAAACACACATGAACCACCCCCACCAACGACCACCATCACCGGTATTTGCCATCAACCACCAAACAGCATACCCGCTACCAACCCATAACCGCCAGCAACTACCACAAATTAAAACCATAAACAATCTGGATATTCAACAAATTCCATCTATTTACACAAGAAGCAAAAATCCCCAAAATTTACACCCTTTATTACAAACTGCTGTGACCATCATCGCACCTACACCAACACACTGCCGACACCATCATCTCATAATATTCCTGAATGACTCAACTGCCCTTGTTTCTTTAGATCTAAAACAACTGATATCATCTTCCTCAAATTTTCTACGCCATAAAAAATATCTCAAAAACAAATATTTATCAAACAAATGAGAAGATCAAAAGCACTAACGTTGAAAAAACCAATCTACACCACGTCCAATAACATCCTCCAAATCAAGATGATAAACAAAAGTAACTACAAAAATCAATAAAGAAGAAAAATATCATTGATGCTAATATGGTAAGTTGAAGAACTGTGTAAATCTTTTTCGAGTATGAGCAAAACAAGAAAATAAAGCCACTAATTTTGATTTACATATGAATCCATTTACCTCAAACAACACAAATCTTTCAATCACTTACTCCAATTCAATTGAAAAATCAAAAAGCCCTAATTTTTATAAAAAGAATGATAAACCACCACCAACCAATGAACACCATTTCTGGTGGTGGCGGTTTCATAGTAGTGGCAATGAGGGGAGGGTTAGGTGGTGGGTTCTATCAAGACTTGAAACCATATCACAGAGGTGGAAAGTGGGTTTTTTTATTTTTGATGAAAAAATGAGTGGCTAGGATTGGTTCATTAGGTCTATGACAAATATTTGGTCTATATTGAACTTTTGTCATTTTTTGTGGGTTTGGTAGGGTTTGATTAAATAAAAGTGATGTTGTAAAAAATAAATAAATAAATAATAATAATGTAGAAAAGGACATTTTAGTCATTGCACATCAACATACGAGGGTATTTTAGTCATTTCAGGTTTTTTTCACGAATCAAACTAGCGGTCAACGCGAAATGGACCAAAGGTGTTATGGGTCGACCAAAAACGGACTGGATCCGTTACATTTTAAACTATTGAACCAAAACCGTTAAACCCGGTAAACCATAAGAACCAAAAATGTAGTTAACTCTATATTTTTAGTTTTTTCAAAACTAACTATACTCTGTTACCAATAAGTTTCACAAATTCAATTTATTTGAATATATGCATTTAGGGTATGTTTGGGGTTTTGGCTTTTAAAATAAGTGTTAGGAATAATGTTTTCTTAACTTAGTACCGACAGTACAAATAGTTAGTACCGACAGTTATACTTAGTACCGACAGTACAAAGTAGTTAGTACTGTTAGTTAGTTAGTACCGTTAGTAGTAAATTAGTTAGTACCGATGACAAGATATTTAAAAGATATTTTAAAAGATATTTTTGAGATATTTGTCAGAAAGATATGTAAGCCTTTTAGGGTTATCCTTATGATATAAAAGGAACCCTAGGCATAGTTAGCAAACATAGTTCTACACAAGATCATACAGAACATACAATATCATAGTTAGCAATCTGTAATCCTCAAGAACACTTTAATAAAGTTGTTATTCAGTTGTTCATTGTTCTTCTTAGTACCTGTGTTAAGATTCCGCATTAACACATTGTATTCATAGTCATTGTTTCTACATAGTCGTGTGTATTTATACATCTTGGCTATCATCCTTTATAGGCTGCAAAGATCCAATCAGTTAAACCAGGACCTTCAAGTGGTATCAGAGCAGGTTAAGAAACTCTGAATAAGAAGATCACATAAAACCAGTTTTTCATCTCCAATAAACAAAGCTAAACATGTCTGGAACAAATGATGAAAATCCACCACCACCACCTCCACAAGAGACACAACAAACAGTCTCAACCATCAAACTGCCTATTCTCAAGAAAGGAGAATACGATATATGGGCTATGAAGATAGAACACTATCTAGCTCATACAGACTATCCAATTTGGGAGGTAATCCAAAATGGAATCAAGGACAGAAGTCCAAAATGCCCAAAGTCGAGTCAATACTGAAGAAGCAGCAGTACAAACCGCGAGCCGGAACTGAGAATACTATTGAATGCAATCTTTTACCCATCTGATGGGCCGGGACAGCCCAATAGTATATTTATGAAGACTGTGAAGACCAAATGGGCCCTCAATCAATCTACAACAGCCTCATTTGTGGGCATTTGACAAAGACTGTGAGACTTTGAAGACCCAATCCTAGCCCAGTTACAGCAATCTCAGCCATGTACACACAAAACACTCCATAACCTTATTGGGCTGAAAAGCCAATACCAAACTGTCCTTATTGGGCCCAAAACCCACACTCAATTGGGCCCAATACAAAACCAAGGCCAACAAAACCACAATCCTGTTTTATTAAACATAAGGACAAAAATGTAAATTTTAAAAACTGTGTTTTATAATTAAAAATGAAAAATAATAAAAACGGCCAAAAATACCAAGTTTCGAAAGTTGTTTTTAAAAGAAAAAGAGGAAAACTAAAACACAGAGGGCTGAAATTGCAATTTTCCAAAATCTTTTAGTTATAAAACGCAGGGACCAGTTTTTGCATTACCCCTAACCTTCTTTGTTTTCTTTTGTTTAAACCAGAGGGGCCATTGTGCACTTTTCTAACTTCTTTTATAACTGAAAAAGGGGCCAAGAAAGAAATGACAAGAGAGAAAGAGTTGGGGGGGCATTCTTGCCTCTTCCCCAATCTTCTCTTTTAAACCCTGCAACCTACCCCTGTACCGCAAAATCAAACCACCCCTTTCCCACGGTTTTCTTGCAATACCACTCTCCCAAGTACCCTTACAGCTCACCCCTCACCTCTTCCCACCTTACCCTGCCCTATAACCCTCTCCCTGGCACAAACACACAACCCCGTACCCCCCTTTAATGGTGAGATGGTCTACAAGGCATATGGAGGGCTGGGATTGCTTGGATTGCTTCCTACTCTCACAACAAACACATCCCAAGTCCCCCCCCCTCCCCCCCCCCCCGCTATCTCCCCCTAAGTGAAGGCACCTACAAGAAGCTGCTATAAAAGATAGAAGCCCAAGCGAAGCACAATCACTTTTTTTATCTCCCCCCCCCACGTTTTTACTTTTCTTAGTTTAAAATTTGATTAAGCTTGCTTTATAATCATTGTACTCAATTTCTTTTTAAGTTTTTATTGTAATTTTTTCAGTTTTAATAAAAGTTAAGTGTGTTGTGAAAATTGCATTTGTCGAAATTTGAAATATCATTTAAGCTGTTTAATTCTGTTTAACTTGTTTAACACATGTGTTAAGAGTTTTAAAAGCTCCATTGTAATCACTCTATCTCACCCGCTTTCTTCATAAAAATCCGTTTAAAATCGATTTTTATAAAATAAGGGGGTGTTTGGTTTAGTCCCAAAATGGGTCAAATGGGGTTATTCATGGGTCAAGCTCACTCAGCCAACTTTGGCTGAGTGTGTAGGGTTAATTAAGCCATTTAAATTACCACTTTTAGTTTTAAAATAAGTTTTTAAGTCCTTTTTGGTTTCTGTCAAAATTTGAATAAGCAAAAATGAGCTTAAAGGCTCAAGCTGCTTATGCAGCTTAAGCACACTATTTGTGTGCTTGTTGTTGTTGTTTCTAGCCAGTTTACTCAACCCCTTGTGCTGTCCCTTTGGTTTGACCAAGTATGAGTCAAGTTTAGCCTTATGCATGATCTTTGAAAACAGCTGACTTTAAGCCCATTTATCAGCAGCTTTTTCTTAACCTTATTAGCTTAAAATTTTATAAAATAAGCTCAATTGCCTCCCTTTGTTATCTGTTTGAGGTTGGATTTGGCCAATAAGCTCATAAGAGCTTATTTCATAAGCCCAAAAAGCCCCCAAGGCCTGTGCATACCCTCCCCTGGTGCTGAGCACCTTAACTCAGCCCACTTTTCTAGCTTATTTAGATAATAAGCCTTAGGATCTTTTAGCTTTTATTTATAGCTTTATAGTAGCCCTTGAATTCCCCAAAAATCTCATGTTATCTCCTCATTCGACGCATAGCTTTTCTAGGCTTAAAGTTCCCTTTTTTCTGTTTTATTTTAAAACTGTCACATAGCTTATTTCCTTTCCAGCTTATTTTAAAGCTTATTAGATGGCCATAGCTTATAATTAGGACTCCCCTAGCCTATTTAACTGTCCCCATAAGTTTTAGCTTATTTTGTTGGCTTAAACCCCAAAAAGAAAGAAAAATAAGCCTATAAGCTTATTAAGCTTTTTGCCAGCCAAAAGCTTAAGTTTTTAGCTTATTTAGTGAGTAAAAAGCATAAGTGCTTTTACAAAAGTTACTCCCCTTGAGCCCCTTAACAAGTTTTCTTTTATAGCTTTTTGATAATAAGCTGTTGGACCTACCTTGTAATCGGGGTCCACTTCAGGGACCATTTGTGTAATTTTCTCTTTTGTAGTTACCTTTGTTAGTCCCTGTGGTTAGTTAGCCTGTTACCCCGTTTGTCCTTGTGTCCTTTCACTGTTAGTCCTTTTGTTTTAACAACAGTTAGCTTTAGTTAGTTTATTTTAATTTCATTAATATAAATTAGGTTAAAATTAATTAGTTTATTACTTTTTATAAAAACAGTAAAATTTTGCATTTTTTATTTTATAGAATTGTTAACTTTTTCTTTAATTAATTTTATTTTTTAGAATTTTTATTAACTTTTCTTTTTTGTCTTTTTCTATATTCTTAAGTTTTAACTAGTTTTTTAATTTTATAAATTCTAAAAAATCCAAAAATTAATTAAAAAATATTTTTCTTTTTTGTAAAATTTTCTTTTGTATTTAGGCTCGGAAAAATATAAAATGTTAGTTATAGGCCTTTATTTTCTTTAAATTTCAGTTTAGACGTTTTACCGGGTGCGTTTTACCGTTTCTTTCGTTTAGCATCATCGGACCTCCGTTTTTGTTCTATTTTTTCTTTATTTTCAAATTAAGTAAAATTAGAATTTAACTTTGATTTTTAATTTAATTTAGCATTTATTTTCTTAATTGTCTAATAATAGGGTGCCCCAATAATATTTTCTGTTTCCCCGTACTTTAGTATAGATTTTAATATTAGATTTCCCTTTAACTAATTTTGTTTCCGTGTTTTTAAGGAATTCTCATTTCCTTTGCTTGTTTTCCCGTAGACTAAATATAGGTTTTCTTTTAATTAATTTTAGTTCTAATTATATCAGTGTTTCCCATCATATATTCTTCATCCAGTCAATTTCTCATCAACCAGGATTACTTTCAAATGCCAGCCCCCCTTTGTTGGGCTTACGACCGGGGACTATCCTCTTCGGTCTCTTTTTATTATGGATTCTTACTTGTGTATTTTATTTCTAAGTAGGTCTTGACTTTTTACCTTTGGTCAAGGGTGACGAGTTATGGATTTGCCTAGTATTTTATATATCTCTATTTGAGTGAAAACCACAAAAGCTACACCTGTTGGACAAATGATGAAAATCCACCACCACCACCTCCACAAGAGAAACAACAAACACCAACACAACAAACTCCTCAAACAGTCTCAACTATCAAACTGCCCATTCTCAAAAAGGGAGAATATGATATATGGGCTATGAAGATAGAACACTATCTGGCTCATACAGACTATCCAATTTGGGAGGTAATCCAAAATGGAAATGGTCCTGTGTCAGTCACAACTGATACATCAGGACAAATTAAAATTTTGCCTCCTAAAACAGGAGAAGAAGTAGTGGCCAGAGAAAGAGAAAGAAAAGCTAGGACCACCTTGCTAATGGCCATACCAGAAGATCATCTAGCTAAATTCCATAAGATGACTGATGCAAAAGAGATGTGGAATGCTATCAAGTCAAGATTTGGTGGAAATGATGAATCCAAAAAGATGTAGAAGTACATCTTGAAGCAACAGTTTGAAGGATTCACAGTATCCAACACAGATGGGATTCACAAAGGCTATGAGAGATTCCAAAGTCTTCTAGTCAGTAGAGATTCATGGAGCAGGTGTATCTACTGAGATGCAAATGTCGAAATTCTAAGATTCTACCTTCTACTGGTTACAAATTTCCTTAATAATGGGGAATAAACCAGGAATGGACAGTCTCAGTTTTGATGAGCCTTGTTTACATCAATTCGTAGAGGTCTTTGAAAATGATGTTAAAGCCTCACTGCATCATCTCTCCAACTTGCAAAATGTAGCATTTGTTTCTGAAAACCACCCAACAGTACTAATGAAGTTAGTACCGCTCATGGTGTTTCCAATACTTCTGGTCATTATTCAAAGCATGAACAAACAACATCATCATATTCCTTGCTTGCAAGTCAATCTAGTTGTCCTCAACTGGATCATGAGGACTTAGACCAGGTTGATGAATATGACCTTGAAGAAATGGACTTAAAATGGCAAGTGGCAATGATCTCCATGAGAATAAAGAAGTTCCAACAGCAAGCTGGTAGAAGTACAGTTTGATGCAAAGAACCTGTTGGTTTTGATAAGACCAAAGTGGAATGCTACAACTGCCACAAAACAGGGCATTTTGCAAGAGAGTGTAGAACAAAGGAAGATAACAGGAGGAGGGATGGATGGAATCCTGGAAATAAAGATGGGAGCAGAACTGGAAAGAAAGAAGAGTCTAGAGCATTGGTGACAGTTGATGGAGAATGTGTTGATTGGACAGCTCATACAGAAGATAATGAAAATTTTGCTTTCATGGCTAGCAACAGCTCAGGATCAAACACACAGGTAACTTCCTGTTCAAATGAGTGTAAAGAGTCTTATGCTAATCTTAAAAGACAATATGATGTTCAGAGAGAGGAACTTAGTGACTGCTAGCGTCAGAAATAAAGGCTTATACCTAAGGTCTTAAAGAAGTAGAAGGAAAATAGTTGCCTATCAACAAGGTCAACTTTGGTATGAACAAAAGATCAAATTTATGAAAATAGATTTAGATGATAAAAAAGTGTTCTAACATACCATAAGACATTGTTGGCTAAAGCTCAAAAAGAAAAAGATGATTTAGAAGTATAGTCAATCCAAATGGAATCATTCTTCAAAAAATCTTGGTAAAATTATAAATTATTCTATGAGTGCCAGGGATAAATTTGGGCTAGGGTATGGTGATTACAGATATAGTGGGAATTTGAGTTATGAAAATGAAGTTTTTCAGAGTGTCTTTAGGTGCAATAAAAGTGATTCTGAAAATCTACCTTTGCATAAAAGGCTTGCTAAAACAGGTGAAATGCAAGCAGTACCTCCACCCATGACAGGGAATTATTTGCCCTCTGGACCTGATATTGAAATAGATGACTCACAATATACATATGGTCCAGAAAAGACTCAACCAAGTGAATCTGAATCCCAAACAACTAAACTTGACACCTGTAACTCTAACATTAGTACAGAACCTTCTGAATTAGTGTCTGAACCAGTTGTCAATGAAACAAATGTAGAAGTTCAACCTAAGGTCTGGTCTGATGCTCCTATCATTGAGGAGTATGAATCAGACAGTGATGATGAGTGTGTGACTGTACAAACTAAAGGTCTTCTCTCTCTCTACAATTCTTCTCTCTCTCTATCTCTTTTCTTGTTTTCGTGGTTCGGGTTATGAAGTGGAAGTGTTAGACGGGTTCCTACAAACAAACAATTGGACCATGAGATTACTGAAAGAGCATGTTTTGTCTGTGGTAGTTTTAGTCATTTAATAAGAGATTGTGATTATCATGTTAAATTGGCTAAACAAGTTGAACTAAACAAACAAAATATGTCTAAGGGTAATGGTACTGGGGTGAGAAAACCAACATGGAACAATGTTCAAAGGGTAAATCAACAAAATCAATTTGTAACTTTAGCAGTACAAACAAGAACTGGAATTAATCCAGTTAATACTGCTAAAGCTAGCAGTACTAAAAACAAATTTTACAAACCAAAAGGTTTATACTGTTAAGGTAAAAGAAGTTAGTACTGTTGGGGAAAAATGGGTCACTGCTGTTAAGTCCTCAGCAGATTGTAAATGGAGAACACCAGGATACTACAATAATATTCTCTCCAAATACAATGGTGGATCTAGCCTTAGAAATTATTCATCTTTCAAAGATCCACTAGGCAGACTCAAGCCCAAACAGGCTTGGGTCCCTAAGAGAGTCTAATCACTTTCTTTTAAATGTGCAGGATAATCCACATAGAAATCTTCAGAATAAAGGAATTATTGATAGTGGATGTTCCAGGCACATGACAGGGAACAAGGCTTACCTTGCTGACTTTCAAGAATAAGCAGATTACTCAAGATGTTTGTGCTAGGATTCAGGGTAAGAATTCTCTTGTGAAGCATTTTGAAGACATGAGATTATGTAGACCATCCAAAGAGTATTTTCAGGTAACATTGGTTAGTATGTGTTGATGGTGAGGGGATGTTTGGTAAGACCACCTGAATAGTGAGTCATGGTTAGATGGCTCAGGTAGTGAAGTCTACCTCTGTTTTAATGATGTATGGATACATAAATCCATTTTCGATTTAAGAGAAATTAGAGAGTCACTAGGAAGAATTATTGATGGTACTAAAGCATTCATGATACTTACATTTTTCACTTTTTGGTTGAACAAAGTTAGTACCGACCATGTAAAGTTAGTACCGCTAGGCAAAGTTTGTACCGCTTAAGAGATGA
>BQNB010043176.1:2661-45659 GCA_026074375.1 Tanacetum coccineum | reverse complement strand
ATGGAAACTTGCAAACTCTTGGCTTTTTCAAGCTAGAATTCGCGTTTTAAAGCTTCTTGTATAAAATACTAGCAAAAGCTTTCACTTATATAAGTTAAGGGGCAAGCTAGAGCGCAACATGCTCGATCAAGTTAAAATTTATTCTTGGGAAGTCAAAAATTTATGTCAAAACACTTATTTTATTTTTGAAATTTTTTTAAATTTTTGCCTAAAATCACATATTTTTGGTATTTTTGGTGGCAAAACGGGGTTACGTGAAGACAAGGCAAATGTAAGTAAGATCAAATCGATAGATACCCCTCCATACTAGAACTAAACATTGTCCTCAATGTGAGACTGCCACCCCCATACTAAAACCAATGCATAATCCTAATATAATAGGGTCCCTACGTAAATCTAAAGCCGTTTATTAATTATGCTAATAGATAAACGTTAGTCAATAAGATCTAGGATATCGGATTCCCATATATAAGCATGCTAAGGATTGAAGCTTGAGTGAACGATGGACAAAACCACGAGCACGAGAGTCTTCATAATCCGGGCAATCCTGGACATAAAACACAAGCCACGAAACACGAGAAAGGAAGAGGCGAGCCTCCTCACGTCACACTTATTAGAAAATAGAAAAAGAAGATAGAAACACGGGTTGCCTCCCGAGAAGCGCTTGTTTTTGTGCGAGTCTCTAGCTTGACTCTCCCCATATCATCGTGATATTAGGGACGAAACATGTGGAAGAGCAAATCTCCATCGGACTTCCATTCAAGATGTTTAGATAAACATTGAAGCACATGAAAGTTCCACTCCGATGAGATGCCACCGGTTCTAGAGAAGAAAAATGAAAAGCGGAGATGCCGGGGTCAAAAATAGTATCCTCACTCCCAGAGTCGAGAAGAAGAGAAGAATCCATAGAATAAGTAAGATAAGGAAGGAAAATTCGGATAACATATGTGAGGTAAAATAATGGCGGTCCTCAAAGGGTAATCTCACATATATTGGAGAAAACAATCCCGGGGTCGAACACTTTGACCATAATCTTTAAATCATCGTTATCAGGTTCATCCTTTAAGCTTCTTGGGTCATGATCTAAAAATACCTTAGGAGGGAGATTAGGGATAGTCTCATCAATAAGCAAACTCTCAAGATATATTATATCTCCCTCCGAATCATGATAACCGTTCTTAATATCCGTAGAAATATTAGTATCTAGAAAAGCATCGATCTCATCAATATCGCCCCTTGGGTCGAAACACTTATCCTCATTAGCATCGGAAAGAGGTGTGACTAGCAAAATCGGCTCATCAAGATTAGAAACATAAGAGTCCTTGCACTCGATGTCCTCTAACACCTCATTAAAAAGAGGATTTACGTCACTAGAGCTGTACTCATCATCAAATTCAAAAAGAGGGTTCGAATAAATTTTAAAATTTTCTTCCGGAACATCCTCCTCAGGAAATGACTCATCGTCACTAGAGGTAAAATCATTATTATTGAAGAGAGGATTAGAGAAAGTCACGTAATTACCACAAAAAGGTAAATCACACTCTTTGTCACTGTCGGTCGTATCCTCGGATTCCCTTGGGATTGGGACAAGGTCCTCAACACTAGACTTTATAAATTCGTCCGATTCCTTTTCAGGAATAGTGCTAAGATTCTCATCCCCCATGATGAGAGAGTCCTCGGGCTCCATAGTCGGTAAGACGGGTGTGATTGTAATAGATGGAGGAATTTGAGAAGTAATTTCATTCAAAGGAATGGTACTCTCCTCGTCATCATCGTCATCATCATAAAAAAAATGAAGCGTCGTGAAGGCTCGGGAGTATGAGTACTAACATTAGCTGCCTGCTCTTGTTGATTTAACTTTTCATAAACGGCTTGTAAAGCTTTATGAAGTTTCTCCTGAAGTAGCAATTCTCGAACACTCATTTCTTTAGGAGGTTGATGATCGATGGATGTCTGTGTGGGTTGGTCAAAACCGTAGGAATTAGGATTATAGCAAGGGTTAGACTTAAAGTAATTTTGATTCCTTGGTTGACACTGAAAATTCTCATGAGGACCCTTACAATTTTCACAACAAAGATATTGTTGTGGAAAACTCGATGAGTTTTGTGGATAATAATTATCACCAAAGTTTTAATTGTAGCTCGGCACCTGCTCATAGACAAGCGGAAACCGTGGTGGACAATCATAACCATAGTGAGAATCGTTCCCACATAACTCGCACGAGTATGTCTCGACATGGTGCTGTGGTGATTGATCATAAAAGTCAGGTGTATTATCGTAAAGAAAAGGATTAGGGTCATGGACAAATTCGTTTTCGGCTCCTACAATGCTACAACTTGGATAATTTCCATCGTTAAAAGGACCACCACAGTATGAGCAACTCTGCTGAGCCATACATCGTTCAAAGTTCTGCTGAAGTTTTGCAAATTCTGCTTGAAAAGATGCTCCCGTGTCGGACCTCGAGTCTGTCTCGTAGTTGTGGTGTGGAAGTGGGTTAAAAAATCAGGAGTTTGATTATAAGAATTTGGATTAGAGTCGTAGACGGGCTCATCTTTGAAACTCACATTGGTACAATGCCGATAATTTCCACTATAAAATAGACCTCCACACCACGAGTACCTCGAAAACCAAGACATGTTGAAGAATTATTAGATAAGAGGGTAGAGAGAATAAGAATTAAATGAATAAGAGGATAGAGAAGAATATTTATAGATTTTTAAAATAATACATAAGGAAAAGAAATTAAAGAAAGAAAAATATTTTTGGTAACCGATAGTCAAAGGTGCATGGTAGCTTTCTAGAAAATGCACAAAGAAACGGAGAAGCGGGTAAGCGTGAAGCATTTTAAAAACCTTCTCCTTTCGGGTCGAAGTTCGTAAAAAACATTCTCCTTTCGGGTCGAGTTCGTAGATTGTACTCCTCTATACCTATTTATAGTTTGTTAATATAAAGGTGAGCCGATTTTTATATACAATGGACAACCACGGTTATTTTCACTATTAAAATAAAGAAAATAAAAAATAGAAGATTTAATATTTTTGTTTTTTAATCTACAAATAAAACGAAAACTTTCACGGGGAAGGATCTTAAGGCTCGGAACACGAAAATCTGTAAAAACCATGCACTCCTCCCCCGGCTAGCGCCGCCCATTTTGATATTCGTTAAGATACGTATCAAACTAATAATAAATATATATATATATTATTATAGATATTTATATATATATAATATATATTTATCATATATATCATATTATTTATTATATACTATATAATATATATATATATATATATATATAATACATATACATAAGCAAAGTATCATATAAATTATTCTTAGGAAAGAATAATAAGTAATCAACACGGGTATTGTTCTCCTCAGTGAGAGGTGAATGGAAATTCTACGTTCATGTTGTAAATCGAGCTTGATTGTCATTTAAGTTTTGGATTTGATTTCTAAATCTAATAACTCAAAGTGAAAGCACATAAAGGCACGCTAACCAAAAAAAATAAAGTTAATTAAAATTCTAACGACTTTTAAGAAAAAAACAATTAATAACTAAAAATAACTTATTAAACAAAAATGACAAAATAAAACGCTTAAAACTCAAAATGCAAATTTCTAAACTAAAATGTATTAAACTATTTTTTAAAACACAGAAAATATTTTTTTGAATTTTTAAACTATTTAAAACTATTTTTTAAACTAAATAATACTATAAATTAAATTTAAAATACTAAACTTAATCCTAAAATTTTAAGAAAATTTATAAAAATACTTTAAGCTAAAAGTGGGTTTTACAAAGAAAAAGGAACAAATAAGTTGAAACCAATAAGCTAGGAAAAATCAAATAAGCTAAATAAGCTAAACTCTAAATGCATATAAGAAATAAATGAAATGATACTATATCAAAAAAGTCCCAAGGGCATGCTGGTTAAGGTGTTGGTGTTGTGAAGGGGAGGCCACAGGTTCGAGTCTTGTGACCTTCCTTTTTGCAAAATATTTTTATTTTTCATTTTCTTTTTGAAAAAGCTATAGAATAAGCAAACTTAAGAAACTTTAATTAAGAAACTTTAATAAAGGAAATTTTTGACAAAACTTGAAAAATAAACTAGAAAAAGCTATAAAAGGATGACAGTTTGCTTAATTAAGACTAATGAACACTTGGCTTAATTGTTTGGGCTTTTTGGTTCAATAAGCACTTAAATTAGACCAATAAGCTAAAACAGATTTAGACCTAAAATCAATAAGCTACAAAAACAAGAAATAAGCAAATGACATAAGCTAAAAAGCATTTAAAAGGCAAATAGATTACTCTAAATGGCTCTTAAAAGACTATACCACTACTTTTAGGCTAAGCTAAAAGACTAATAAGCACTAAGAATAAGCCACTAAGTGAAAACAGATTGAGATTTATACTCAAAGAACACAAATAAGCTGGAAATAAGCAAACTAGATAAAGAAATAAGCTAAAACAGAGAGAATGCAAATGACAGACTACACTAATATTTTTTTGGACTTTTTGAGAATGAAATGACTTTATTGTAGCTTAAAAATAAGACTCAAAAAGATTTTGGACAATCTATAAATTGAAAACAGATTTAACTTATACCTTAATGAGCTTATTTTAATAAAAATTAAACTAAGATAAACTAAAACAAAACCACAATTGATCTGCATGAACTGACTTTTAAGAACAATCCAACTAGTTGACTAAACTAGACTGTTTTGAGCTAAAATATTTGAAAGAAGATTTCAAGGGCTAATGACTCAAATCAGATGAACTATGATGTTTTTAGAAACAACATTGATCACAATTACCACTACTCAAATAGACTTTTAAGACATACTACAAATAAGCAGTTTGAAAGACCAAAGGACTAAATAGACTTGCATTTTTAAGGATACAAACTTGAAAATTTTAATAAAACTTATTCTAAGCTGATGAAAACTATCATTAAGTCTTAATTTGAGCTTATGAAATCTAAATTGAGCACCAAAAATAGTCTTAACTCAAGTTATCTTGGTTAAGACTGCTTATCCCAAACACCCCTCTAAAACTTTTGAAACAACTTAAAACTAAAACAGACCAAATTTAAGCTCTATTTTATAAAAACATATTTAGAACTATGATTAGTAAAGACAATTAAGCTAAAAAACTTAGGATAATAAGCACTATATAATAAGCTACAATTATAAGCAGTTTTAACTAAGATAATGGACAGAATCACATAAGCTCTAATAAAACTAAAACTAAGCTATAAACTAACATTTTAATCTATCACAAAACTGAATAAGCAGAAATAAGCATAGATTAAGCAAGTAAACAAGCTAAGACAGAAATTTAAGCTAAAAAGAGTAAAGATCAAGTACCTTGATCCCAGCTCAAACAGGGATCAACAATGCTCTTAAGAGCTTATCTACAAGCTCCAGCTTATCAGAGATAAGCTGGTAAAGTCCCTATAAGCCCTTCCAGGTTTGGCTTATCTTCCAAAAGCTTATACCCTTACCAAACTTATAGAATAATGAAACAGAAGACTCAAACAAGCTTCCAAAGGCTTATTTGAGCTTAATAGTGACTGAATGAAGCTTATCAGAGCTATTTAGGTGATTCCACAATTCATAGTAACAGATTTTGCATAAAAGTAAAAGGAATTTAAGACACGAATTTGAAAAGCAAACTTAAATTTTATTAAACTTGAAAGAGGTTACAATACTTTAAAAGAGAAATTACAATATTTAAAAGACAAACAAGCTAAAAATTTAGTAAATAAACTAAAACAAAAACTACTAAAAACTAGATGATACACTATGTGATTTCTCCCTCTATTTATAGCAGGAAGAGGAAGGTTCTAGGTCTTGAGGAGCGTCTTCAAGCCTTCAATCATAACCCTTGATCTTTAACAAACTCTAATCCACCCAATTTGAGCCCTTGGATCATCAACACGTCTCAATAGCCAATAGGAGCCTTTAGGATTACTAGCGTTGCCTTGGTTGTGTCAGCCGTGTCAGGCTTGGTCTTCTAGAAGCACTTGAGAGTGTAGGATTGGGTGAAATGTTTTAACCCGTATATGTTTCAGTGTAAATGAGAGGGAAGGGAAGGGTGAATAGTAATTGTTGACCCTGTGTGTAACAACCCGCAATTTTCATCAATGTAATTATCCATCTATTAAAATGGATACACTGTAATATCCATCTATCATACCACCTTTTTACGGGAAAATTTTTCGTTTTATTCCATTATGTAACGTAGTTTACATAACTAAAGTAAACGAGCTCACGCAACCAACCAATGCCAACTACAACTATGTTTACATTATGTAAACATCCTAATATGTCAAGTCTATGTTTAAATATCATTTTTACCATGTACGTTATCCATTTAACGTACCATTTACAACGTTATTCCAAAACAAGCATTATACATTAACGTTTATTCCAAAAACCCTAATTACATGTCAAAACAAGTGTACAAATGTTCAAAGCATGTGTACAAGTTACAATGCCAAACTTTTGAATATCTTTTCCCTCCTAAACCCTAGTACAACCTTCTAAAGCTCAATGTACAAGTCAATTGTGCATGAAATACAAACTAGGTCATTTTACCTCCTAAATCATGTTTATATCTTACCACCACTTTAACACAAGGTACAAACACCTAATGCACAACTCCTAAACCCTAAACCTAATCCCTAAATCATTCTAAACCCTAATCCTAAAACCCTAATTCATCTAACCCTAAACCAAAATCATAAAACCATAGCAAACCCATTACACCTTAAACTAGTTCATAGTTTTCAGAATCTGATCCGTTAATAAAACATAAGATCTGGGCAAAATCAGTAGGTTCTGGGTATTAAGTAAAAACACTAGGTTGTAGCCCTATGTCTTGTGATCATTTTGCCGATTGAATCACCCCGATTCGACGTCGGATGAATTAGTTATAGCCGAAATGGCAAAGGTGCGCAAATTCTGCACACCTGTAGTAAATGGCTGTTATCTCTAGATTTTTGTATAGTAACCCCTGAATATGTAAAACTAAAAGTTGTAGAGGACTCAAATATCTAACCATGCTCACTGGTTTGAGGTTGATCGGAATTACGGTTTGTAAATGGCAACCAAATTACCGGGACTGATGTTGGCTGTCCAAAAACAGCCATGTATAAACTAAATAAACACCTCAAGCTCCTCCATGACTCACCACCACCTTCATCACCATGACCTCACCACCACATCACCATCACTCCAGCACCTTACAAGCACCTCCATCACCTCCTTGTAAGCTACTACCACAACTTACACACTAAGTAAGCTACTTGTCACCCCTTTAATTTTCGAACCCCTCCCCACCTCTTACACCTCACCCTAGCTTTCCATTAGTCATTTAGCTGATCTTGGCCACCACACAAAGTATTCTTGGTCACTACTTTTCCTAAACTTGGTCCCTAAGTGTTTTCAAACACTATATATACACGCATGCATTCATTCTTTTAAACACACCTCAAATTTCATCATACACTCAAATAGAGTCTTAAATCAGACCAAGGAGGATCAAGAGAAGTCCCTAAGATCATAATAGAAGCCAAGAATCAAGAGAAGGAAGCCCTTGAAGTCGTTTCTAGGCGTACGAACCCAAAAACCCCTTATTCAACCCATTTTAGCTCAAGTAAGCTCAAAATCTTGTTCAATAAACTCATAATCTGTTTTAGAATGTTCATAATACTCTTAAGATCATATATAAACTCTTGTTTGAAGCCTTGAACCCTCAAACCCATGTGTTTTTTTATTAAAACCCTAAAAACGACCCGTTTTGATTTTCTAGCTAAGGAATCCTTTTTCTAAAATTTTGTTATGTTAGAACATCTTATTTTTGCTTATTCTAATAAGCTATAATCTGTAAATATCATTTGGAACCTTAAAATAAGCTTACATGGCTTTTTGGACTTAATTTGCAAATATTTTCATGCATAGGGGTATATATCATAACTTTCTGAAATTTGTAACTAAAGGGGCTGGAAATGTCATTATTCTAATGTTATAACTATAAGGACCTATCTTGCCAAGTTTCAAAGTTAAAGGTTTAAATTATATATACTTTTTTATATAAAGGACTAAACTTGTAAAAGTTTATAAATCAAGGGTATATATTGCCATTTTTGCAAACTTAAAAATATAAAATATAATATTTTTATATAAATTATAAAAATATATATTAATATTACAAAACTCAATTTTATTAAAACCCCTTACATTTATCGTTATTAATCATTGATCGACGCATTATAAATCAATAACGTTATATATTTAACGTAATTTATCATCAACTAGCTTTTGAAGAAACTTAAAATCTTATCGTGTCACGTTACTAGGGAATTTCATGTGAGGGGTTCCATTTGGGTATTTGTTTTGACGAGTTTGATGGGTTTACGATTTAAAGTGCCCTGGCTCCTCAAACGATACTACATGGCCTCTGGATTATGATAGCTCAAGCAGTGATACAATATTTCCATAAATTAATAAATCAAAGTAATACTTTATGAAGTTTTGAAACATAAACCATCACACTAAGACTTGACATATTACCCTTAGGTTGTGTGATGAGGCCGTTACTTTCATTTGATATACTGGTTTTCCCGTTCGGGTAGATAACATCGTACTACCATACGGACGCATTTCACTTGATATACTTTTTCCATCAATCAGATTTCCCCTGTTAAGGTGAGTTCATAGCCTCACATTTTAAATCTTTTGAATACTTTATAAACCCGCGAGGGGGATACATGCTTAAACCATGAATGCAAGTGTTTTTCAAACTGTATGCCAGATATATTATTGCCTAAGTACCTTCCATTGCCAATATTTCTTAATCATGAACCATTAGTCACTTGCGAGTGAACGCGAATATTGTGGATAGATCTATCGGGGTGTGACGACTCCCGTTGGTGTACCTATACTTTCTGGTACCAATAGCACTATATTTGATTATAATGGGTAACTTTGGCAAGTTACCTTTCTACGAGGACATTTGTTCCTCAACCAATGTCACTACGGTGATTTCCATGTTAACGTATTGATATCATGAGCTTAGGGCAATAATACTGTTTTTCCATAATAATTGTATATGCAATTGTTACAAACTATGAGTGTATAACAACGTAACACACTATGACTTGTATTCAAATTATTTATCATAAACCTATGAATTTCACTCAACAATTGTGTTGACCTTTTTAGCATGTTTATCTCAGGTAATTGAGCAACTTATGGCACGAAGTGGCACAGCCTTGAAGATGGCTAAATTGTTATCATTCAAACTTTATGTTTCTAGATTTTGGGACCCCTTTTTGTAAAAACTATGATGAATAAATAAATCATAACAAAATTTTCCAAAACGTCTCTTTATGAGTCATTTTCTATGATTATGTCTGTTGATCAATGAAGTAATACCCAAAATTAGCTTCCGCTGCTATATGTCAAAAATGAGGGTGTTACAAATTGGTATCAGAGCTCATGGTTATAGAGAACAAGGGTAAAACCTAAACTATAACTATTTTTTCCATCCAAGAAAGTCCTCCGTGCCACTGTAGTTTCCAGAATAGTATGTGTAAGAAATTTCCATGGCAGATAATACACTACTATTATATTATATATAAATAACTTATGTTATTTCTACTGGGTTGTTATATAGTCATGTGTTCCCCCCATCCTATTATTATCCTATCTGATTCCGATGTTGATGATACTTTTTCCTTTACACACTCTCCTAACTATATCCCGGCATTACCGGACTATTTCCTAGCCTCACCGGGAAACACCTCTCCTAACTTTTCAGATGATTTAACTAAGGATCTTTTAGCCTTACTAGCCTTATCACCTTTTTTTGATGACCCATATATGAAGGTCATGCAAACACATGATGCTATTGATAATGAATTACCTATTCCACCACAAGCTCCTATTGCTCCACCGACTATTTTTCCTCCATCTCCAGTGTTATCACTATCATCAATGTTTGATTTCTAACATTTCTTTCCTCCCGAAAAGATTTCATCACCTAGAGACACTGAGACTCCTGTTAGATCACACATACCATACATCATCTTGCAACATTTCATCTTTGGAGCACGACTTAGATAACTAAACTAATTTTATCACTCCTCTAATTTTAAAGAACAATGACAACTGCGAATCAAGGAATGAGCGTTTAGGAAATTAAGCAGATTGTAGCCCAACGAGTGGCTAATGCTATTAAGACTATTGCCATCTATGAGACTAAGACCCGTATGGCTCAAGAATCAATAAGCCAGACTAAACAACAGGAAAAGAAGGTAGCAGGGAATGCTAGCAACAAGAGGAAACGGGAAGGTAACCATAATGGAGGCTTGAGTCAACAAAACAAAGAGCATAAGGTGCTTAAGGCACAGACTACTAAGCTAAGCAACAAGAAAGTCCATGCTGGGACTCTTCCATTATGCAATAAATGCAAATTTCATCACAATGGCTAGTGTATAGTAAAAAGCACAAACTGCAAGAGAGTTGGCCACTTGACCCGGGACTGTAGGAGTCCTGCTACTACTAACAATCAAAGTATCATTACTTTCTATAAATGTGGAAATCAAGGGCACTACAAGAAGGATTATATAGAGTTAAAGAATCGAAACTATGGAAACCAAGCTGGAGATACTAAAGCACGTGGATTGATGTATGCTTTAGGAGGAGGAGAAACCGATCAAGACCCCCAACAACATGGAAGTCAATATCAATGCGTAAAGACAAAATCTTCTCTCCTTGCCTAGTGAACTTCAAGTTGGAACTATCTTAGGATCTATTCCTTGGTGTACAAGATGCACCCTACATCATACAGGAATTTGCACTGTCAAATGTCAGACTTGCAATAAGGTGGGTCATCGGACCAGAAACTGCAGAAACAAAGGACCCTCGGACAACTAGATTATATTCTAGTTATAACTTTTGTTAGAACCTAACCACGGGATGTGTGTTATAAATAACAACACTTGTCAAATTTTGACTATGTAAAGTATGGAGGCAAGTTGTTCATGATAGAATATAAGTTATAAATCCCGTTCTTATACCTCGGTGTGGTATAATACGTCAATCAAAAGGTTGCACCCTGATTTTGTTTAACTTTCAAAAATGTATCTTATGCCAATTAAACTCGGTAGTTTCGACGTCATCATTAGTATGAATTGGTTATCCAAGTATCATGCTAAAAAAAGTCATCCACATCCCAATCAACGGTGAAAACTTTGATTATCTGAGGCGATTGAAGTAAAACTCGACTAAACCTCATATCCTGTATAAAAACCAAAAGGTATATATCCAAGGGATGTCAAGTTTTCATAGCCCAAGTAATACGAAAAACGACTAGAAGACATACCAGTAGTCAGAAAATTTCCGGAAATTTTTCCTGAAAATCTACATGGCCTTCCCCCAGTTCGCCAAGTAGAATTTAAAATTAATTTAGTTTCAGGAGCGACACCTGTAGCCTAAGCACTTTACAGATTAGATCCTTCATAAATGCAAGAATTGTCAAACCAACTTCAAGAGTTAGCAGACCGAGGTTTTATCCAACCAAGTACTTCGCCTTGGGGAAACTCCTGTCATATTTGTTAAAAGAAAGACGGATCTTTCTGATGTGTATTCGATTGTCCGTGTGGTGAATAA
Source organism: Tanacetum coccineum (assembly GCA_026074375.1). Classification (NCBI taxonomy): domain Eukaryota; kingdom Viridiplantae; phylum Streptophyta; class Magnoliopsida; order Asterales; family Asteraceae; genus Tanacetum; species Tanacetum coccineum. The sequence continues at coordinate 33,974 of BQNB010043176.1, read as the reverse complement.
TCTTATTGTAAAGAATCTTACCATTACCCAGGATCGATGACTTACTCGACCAACTTCAAGGTTTGAGTGTTTACTCGAAAATCAACTTAAGGTCTGGTTATCATCAACTGAAAGTAAGGGATGAAGATATTTCCAAGACTGCTTTCAGAACAAGATACAGACACTATGAATTTCAAGTGATGCCATTTGGTTTAACTAACGCGCCTGCTGTATTCATGGATCTCATGAATCGTGTGTGTAAACCATACTTGGACAAATTCGTAATAGTGTTCATCGATGATATTCTTATCTACTCTCGTAACAAAGAAGAACACGCAGATCATCTGAGAATAATTTTGGAATTACTCAGAAAGGAGGAATTGTATGCCAAATTCTCCAAGTGTGATTTCTGGATCAGTATCGTGCAATTTAATGTCTCATTATTCTTCTCATGATTTTGGAAAAATCATACCGCCAAGGAAACATCTTCTACTTAACACCGTTTTGATATCATGTTTTATGCTTAGGTAAGACGATTTATGATCATCTTATTGAAATGAATTAGGACGCTTCTTCATTTGAATAAGGAAATTATAAACCACGAACTATAAATTATAATTATCACTTACAAGGATTGGGAGCCTATGTTTGTATATGAACAAAATTATAAATGAGTGAACTTAAGTTTATGACATTCGTACAAACAATTCTCTTTCAATCCGTTTTGTACAAATAATTCTTTTTCGATCATTTAATAATTATCATTATTACTATCATACAAATAAGTCTCTAGACTTCTTTCTATTTGTAAATTGTTCACTCGATTTTTTTCATACATCACTCCATTCATTCAACTAAATTCGGGTGTTGGGATTTTCTGTTAGGATGGGAGACTATAACAACGTAATTTTTTTAAATGTAAATTTCCATCTATTAAATTAGAAGCAATGTACTATCCATCTATTATATATATACCACCTTTTTACAGGGAAATTTTCGCTTTATTCCATTATGTAACTTAGTTTACATAACTAAAGTAAACAACCAATTTCCAAATACAAACCTATGTTTACATTATGTAACATCTAATATGGTCAAAGTCTATGTTTTAAATTCATTTATCCATTTAACGTACTTTTCAAAATGTTATTTCAAAACAAGCATTAAACGTTAACGTTTATATGAAAACCCTAATTATATGTAATGTATACATATAAAATGAATGTGTAAGCCTTCAAGCATGTGTACAAGTGTACAATGCACAACATTTGAAATAAAATTTCTCTCCATGTCAATGTACAACTTATTTAAGCATAATGTACAAGTCAATAATGCAAGAAAGTCAAACTAGGTCATTTTACCTCCTAAATCACTTTGTTTTTTTACTACCACTTTAACACAAGGTACAAACACCCAATGCACAACTCCTAAACCCTAAACCTAATCCCTAAATAATTCTAAACCCTAATCCTAAAACCATAATTCATCTAACCCTAAACCAAAATCATAAAACCATAGCAAACCCATTACACCTTAAACTAGTTCATAATTTTTAGAATTCGATTCGTTAATAAAACATAAGATCTAGGCAAAATCAGTAGATTCTGGGTATTAAATAAAAACACTAGGTTGTATCCCTATGTCTTGTGATCATTTTTTCGATTGAATCACCCCAATTCGACGTCGAATGAATTAGTTATAGCCGAATGGCAAAAGTGCGCAAATTCTGCACACCTGTAGTAAATGGATGTTATCTCTAGATTTTGGTATAGTAACCCCTGAATATGTAAAACTAAAAGTTTTAGAGGACTCAAATATCTAACCATGCTGACTGGTTTGAGGTTGATTGGAATTACGGTTTGTAAATGACAACCAAATTACCAGGACTGATGTTGGCTGTCCAAAAATAGCCATGTATAAAGTAAATAAACACCTCAAGATCCTCTATGAATCACCACCACCTTCATCACCATGACCTCAAAACCACATCACCATCACTCCAGCACCTTACAAGCACCTCCATCACCACCTTGTCATCCAACTTGGCCACCAAGTCTTCAAAACCCTTAGTCATCACCCTAGCTCCCTCCATAGCCTTACACCGTTAAATCCTACTATCCTAGCTTGTAATACTCATCATCATAGCTTCCATGAATCACCTAAGATAGCTAAGACACTAATCAAACACCAAAACTTGGGCACTAAGGCTTTTTGAGCCCTATATACGCCAAATCCAAGTAACCCTTTCAATCACACCTCAAATTTCATCATACACTCAAATGGAATTCTAAGTCAGACCAAGGAAGATCTAGAGAAGTCCCTAAGTTCAGAATTGAAGCTAAGAATCAAGAGAAAGAAGCCATTGAAGTCATTTCTAGGCGTACGAACCCAAAAACCCTCATTCGACCCATTTTAGCTAAAGTAAGCTTATAATATTGTTTAATATATGTTTTATAATGTTCATTAGACTCCTAAGATCCTATATGAACTCTTGTTAAAGCCTTGAATCCTCAAACCTATGTGTTTTTGGTTAAAACCCTAAAAATGACCTGTTTTGATTTTCTAGCTAACGAATCCTTTTTCTAAACTTTTGTTACATTAGAACATCTTATTTTGTTATGTTAGAACATCTTATTTTTTCTTATTCTAATAAGCTATAACCTGAAAATATCATTTGGAACCCTAAAATAAGCTTACATGGCTTTTTGGACTAATTTGCAAATATTTCATGCATAGGGTAACAATAAAAAATAAAAATCGTAAACTATAATGAAAATTTTATAACTAAAGGGGCTGAAAATGTCATTATTCTAAAGTTATAACTATAAGGACCTATCTTGCCAAGTTTCAAAGTTAAAGGTTTAAATTATATATACTTTATTATATAAAGGACTAAACTTGTAAAAGTTTATAAATCAAGGGTATATATTGCCATTTTTGCAAACTAAAAAATATAGAATATAATATTTTTATATAAATTATAAAAATGTATATTAATATTACAAAGCTCAATTTTATTAAAACCCAACACATTTATCGTTATTAATCATCGATCGACGCATTATAAATCAATTATGTTATATATTTAACGTAATTTATCATCATCTAGCTTTTGAAGAAACTTAAAATCTTATCGTGTCACGTTACTAGGGAATTTCATGTGAGGGGTTCCATTTGGATATTTGTTTTAACGAGTTTGCTGGGTTTACAATTTAAAGTGCCATGGCTCCTCAAACGATACTACATGCCTTTGGATATGAGAGCCTGAACAGTGAACAATATTCCATAAATTAATAAATCAAAGTAATACTTTATGAAGTTTTGAAACATAAACCATCACACTAAGACTTGACATATTACCCTCAGGTTATGTGACGAGGCCGTTACTTTCATTTGATATACTGGTTTTCCCCGTTCGGGTAGATAACATCGTACTACCATACGAACGCATATCAATCAGATTTCCCCTGTTAAGGTGAGTTCGTAGCCTCGCTTTTAAATCTTTTGAATGTTTCATAAAACCGCGAGGGGGATACATGCTCAATTGTTTTTAATATACACAAGTACTTAAAACCGATATTGTGAGTCTCATAGCCCTATTTTACTTGTTTTGAACTGTTTTGGGGGAGAAAACATGCTCGTTACAAATTCGTTTACATACTCATTTACCTATTCTTTTACAAACTTGTTTACTTGCTCATTTGCAAACTTGATTACATGCTCATTTATTTTATAACACTGCTATTACCTTTCAAGACTTTGTAGTTCGTAGCCTCGCTTTTAAATATTCTAATGTTTCATAAACCCGCGAGGGGGATACATGCTCGTAAATTAAACTCTCTTACATACTTGTTTACAAACTCTTTTACATACTCATTTATTTTATAACAATGTGATTACTTTTCAAAGACTTTGTGAGTTCATAGCCTCACATTCAATCTTTTAAATGTTTCATAAACCCGCGAGGGGGATACATGCTATAAATCATGAATGCAAGTATTTTTCTGTATGCTATCCTGATACATTAGTGCCTAAGTCCCCACTATCATGAACCGTTAATTACTCATCGGGGTAAGCGCGAATGCTGTGAATAGATCTATTTAGGACCGGACTCCTCGTTGGTGTACCTATACCGTCGGTAACCAATAGCACACATTTGAATAACTTTACGGGTGTTTTGGCAAAGATACCCGTTGGGACAATTATTTGTGATTATTTAACCCAAGGTTTTGGTGTCATAAGCTTAGGGCAATAATACTATTTTTCATGATAATTGTATGTGTTGCAATTATTACAAACTATGGGTGTATAACAACGTAGCCCACTATTGAGCTTGTATTCAAAACTGTTTGCTATAAACCTATGAATTTCACTCAACCTTTGTGTTGACTTTTTAGCATGTTTATCTCGGGTAACTAAACATCTTATGGCACGGAGTGACACGGACTTGAAGATGGCTAAACTATTATCATTCAAACTTTATGTTTTTATATTGATTTTGGGACCTCTGTTTGTAAAAACTCTGATGAAATAATAAATGATAACTTATCTTTTAAAAACGTCTCTTTCGAGTCGTTTTCTATGATTATGACTGTTGTACTATGAAATAATACCCCAGATTAGCTTCCGCTGCTATATGTCAAAAATGGGGGAGTTATAGATTGGTATCAGAGCTCATGGTTATAGAGAACAAGGGTAAAACCTAAACTATAACTACTTTTTTTCCATCCAAGAAAGTCCTCCGTACCATTGTAGTTTCCATAATAGTATGTGTAAGAAATTTCCATGACAGATTATACACTACTATTATATTATATATAAATAACTTATGTTATTTCCACTGGGTTGTTATATAGTCACATCTTTCCCCCCCCTCATCCTATTATTATCCTATCTGATTCTGATGTTGAGGATACTTTTTCCTCTACAGACTCTCCTGACTATATCCTGGCTTCATCGGACTATTTTCCAGCCTCACCGGGAAACACCTCTTCTAACTTTTTAGATGATTTAACTAAAGATCTTTTAGCCTCACTATCCCTCTCACCTTTTTATGATGACCCATGTATGAAGGTCGTGCAAGCATATGATGCTACTGATAATGAATTACCTATTCCACCACAAGCTCTTATTGCTCCACCGACTATTTTGCCTCCATCTCTAGTGTTATCACTATCACCAATGTTTTATTTCCTGACATTTCTTTCCTCCTGAGAAGATTTCACCACCTAAAGACGCTGAGACACCTGTTGAATCACCCATTCCAATATCTCTATCTTCATCAGTAGGATCAACATCACCAATTAGGTCAAACACATCACCACCCGACTATCTCTTTAATAAATCCTTAAATTTTATAGACTAGTTTCCTAAAAAACCAAATAAATTAAAGTGGAATCAGAATGGCGCAGCAGAAGCATTGTAGGCCCATAACCCTCAGATCTCAAGAATCAAAGGTCCTTAAAAACTTCTTTAAGACGATGGTCTTCCCAACTTCTTCTTGACTTCATTTTGATAATATCAAAACTTAACATAGTTATCAATCTCATTGGTTCTTTTATATTCAACTCTGAGTTGGAATACTCACCTCATACTTTTGAAAACACGTACATCCACGTGTAACTCACCGTATTCTCGGCTAATTGGAAAATGACAACAAAAATACTCATCTTATAACATCTTGTTCTAAGACATCAACGCGATTGACGTCTCATTATTATCCTCATTATTCCTTATGATTCTAAAACAATACATGACATTGTTTTAATATCATATCCTGTGTCGATATTTAGGTAGGATGATTTATAATCATCTTATTAAAATGAATTAGGATGCTTCTTCATTTGAATAAGGAAATTATAAATCACCAAACCGTAAGTTTATAAATTCTCAGTTACAAGGATTGGGACGCCTCTGTTTGTATGTGATAAATTATAAATGAGTAGGCTTAAATATAAGGCATACGTATGAACAATTTTCTTTCAAATCTGTGATCCGTTTGTACGAATAAATTTCATTTCTTTAGTATTATCATTGCCTCTAGATTTCTTCCAGATTATGTGATAGTCATTCATTATCTATTGCAACTAACACTCTATCGTTTAGCTAAATCTCATGACGAGATTTCTGTAAGGGTGGGAGGATGTAACAACTCCAAAATTTTCACCAATAGACTGTAACAACCCATAATTTTCATCAACATGAATATCCATCTATTAAATTAGATGCAATGTAATATCCATCTATATATACCACCTTTTTACAAGGAAATTTTTGTACAGGGAAATTTTTGCTTTATCTTATTATGAAATGTAACTTGCATCTTTAAAGTAAATGAGCTTACATAACCTCTACCAATGCCATCTATATCAATGTTCATATCATGTAAATATCCTAATATGTCAAGTCTAGGTTTAAATATAATTTTTACCATGTACGTTATCCATTTAACGTACCATTTACAACGTTATTCCAAAACAAGCATTATACATTAACGTTTATTCCAAAAACCCTAATTACATGTCAAAACAAGTGTACAATCCTTCAAGCATGTGTACAAGTGATCAATTCATAATATTTGAATTACATTTTCCATCCTAATCAAAGTGCAACTCATTTGAGCTCAATGTACAAGCCAATAAAGCATAGAATTCAAACTAGCTCATTTCCCTTCAAAATCTTAAGGATTTCGTACCACCTCTTTAGCACTAATTACAAGCACTCAATACACAATATTTAAACACTTTTCCCTCTCTAATCTAATCTCCTACACTAACCCTAAACTCAAAAACCCTAGCAAACCCGTTACACCCTTAAACTAGTTCACAATTTTTAGAAATCTGATCCGTTGATAAAACATAAAATCTGGGAAAAATCAATAGGATTTAGGTATTAAGTAAAAATACTAGGTTGTAGCCCTATGTCTTTTGATAATTTTGCAGGTGGACTCAACCCGATTCGATATCGGATGAATTAGTTATAGCCGAAATGGCAAAAGTACGCAGATTCTGCACACCTGTAGTTAATGGCTGTTATCTCTAAATTTTTATATAGTAAACCCTAAATATGTAAGACTAAAAGTTATAGAGGATTCAAATATCTAACCATGCTCATTGGTTTGAGCTTCATCAGAGTTACGGTTTGTAAATGGCAATCGAATCCTTTTTCTAAACTTTTGTTACGTTAGAACATTTATTTTTGCTTATTCTAATATGATATAACTTGATAATATCATTTGGTACCTTAAATTATGCTTGCATGAAGTTTTGGACTTGATTTGTAAATCGTTTCCATGCAATGGGCTATTATATTGTAACTTTCTGAAATTTATAACTAGAGGGGCTGAAAATATCATTTCTTAAAGTTATAACTATAAGGGACATATCTTTAGAGTTTCAAGTTGAAGTTTAAAATTATATATTACCTTTTATATATAAAGGGCTTAAACTCTGTAATAATAATTTATAAACCAAGGGTATATATTGCCATTTTTGAAAACTTAAAAATATATAATATAATAATTCTATATAAATTATAAAAATATATATCAATATTATAAAACTCAATTCTATTAAAACCCGACACATTTATCGTTATTAATCATCAATCGACGCATTATAAAACAATTACGTTATATATTTAACGTAATTTATCATCGACTAACTTTTGAAGAAACTTAAAATCTTATCGTATCACGTTACTAGAGAATTTCATGTGAGGGGTTCCATTTAAGTATTTGTTTTGACGAGTTTGCTGGGTTTACGATTTAAAGTGCTCTGACTCCTCAAACGATACTACATGGCCTCTGGATTATGATAGCCCGAACAGTGATACAATATTTATATAAGTTAATAAATCAAAGTGATACGTTAAACTTTATGAAGTTTTGAAACATAAACCATCACACTAAGACTTGACATATTACCCCAGGTTGCGTGACGAAGATGTTACTTTCATTTCATATACTTTTGCCATCAATCAGATTTCCCCTGTTAAGGTGAGTTTGTACCTCGCTTTTAAATCTTTTGAATACTTTATAAACCCGCGAGGGGGATACATGTTTAAAGCATGAATGCAAGTGTTTTTCTAACTGTATGCTATCCAGATATATTATTGCCTAAGTACCTTCCAGTGCCACTATTTCCATATCATGAATCATTAATTACTTGCATTGCGAGTGAACGCGAATATTGTGGATAGATCTATCAGGGTGTGACGACTCCCGTTGGCGTACCTATACTGTTGGTACCAATAGCACTATATTTGACCTTATAAAAAAATTGAGGTAAACCTTGGCAAGTTACCTTTCCACGGGGACATTTGTTCCTCAACCACAATGCTCAATACGCGTTGATATTCCATGTTAAACCGTATTGAGTCATGAGCTTAGAATCCAATAACACTATTTTCCCATAATAATTGTAATCATCGCAATTATTACACTTATGGGTGTATATCAACGTAACCCACTGTTATGAAAACTTGTATTCAAACTGTTTTCCATAATGATTGTACTCATTGCAATTATTACAAACTATGGGTGTATACACTGCGTAACCCATAGAGAACTGGTACTCAACTATTTATAACGAAAAACCTATGTATCTTAATCTAACTTTATGTTGACCTTTTAGCATGTTTATCTCAGGTAAATGAGCAACTTATGGCATGGAGTGGCACGGACTTGAAGATGGCTAAACTTGTTTTCATTCAAACTTTATGTTTCTAGATTTTGGGGACCTCTGGTAAAACTTTAGATTATGATAATGATGATAACTAAATTTTCCAAACGTCTCTTTTGAGTCTTTTTCTATGAGTATGTATTGTGAATCATTGATGTAAGTCCCCTGATTAGCTTCCGCTTTACTATATGTCAATTTGGGGGTGTTTTATATGAGTCTTCCATTCTGAGGGGAGACTCCTTAGAAACTTCAGATTCATATCTTCTTAAGAAATAATTTCACCCAGAATCTCTAGCTGACTGATAATCTTTTGAAGCCTATCATAGGTTTGATCAAGTCCTTCTGAGCTTGATCCATTGAAATTCTCATCACTGTTGCTTTAGAAGTGTATTCTGGAGTTTTCTTTGACTCCATATTACCTCCATCATTTTCTCTTTGGCTTACATCAGGAGTCTTGGCACATTTGTAGTATTATACTTTAGTTGATGTCATTGGAAGAGCCATCAACGTGTCTTCTTTCCTTTAACTCACATCTTTCCTTGCTAACTTCTCCTCTGCAGTTGTAGGAGGATATGTTTGCTCAACACCATCAACAGAGGTCAGTCTCCATTTACTATTACTTCCCAAAGAGCATAATCTGTCATTAAGAAGTACTGTTCTATCCTCATTTTCCAAAGCTCAAATTCTCCTGGATTGAGTACTAGAAGTTTTGCAGCAGCAACCATTGTTGAAGATCCTCCTTTATGTTTCACAAACAAATTTTTTAGTATGTTGTAGATTTCTTTTTTCTTATTCTCAAAGTTTCTCACAGTCTGATACACTTTGGGTTTAATGTAATCCCCACATGAAAGATCTTGTTACGACTTGTAAAAAAGCTTAGTTGTATGAATAAATCCAAAGGGACAACTATAGTAGAAACTTTGATTGAATATATCAAGGACTGTGCAGCATCTAGTCAATGATACTAAGAAGAATTCTAATAAAACAGTAACACAAAATTAATAATAAGACAGATTGACAAACTTTCAGCCTTAATATAAAACGAACACTCTTAATAGTGTTAGGGTTTACAAAACCTTGAAGCTACGAAATATCAAAGATATGATATAACATTATGCCCTAGGACCTCCTTTTATACACCAAGGAGTCCTACAAGGCTTACAATACTTTCCTATCTTTTTGATCTTTTCTATAAACAAACGCTTATCTCTTAAACATATTAAGTTATGCATATCTTCTTTTACAAATAACTATTTACTGATCTTCGTAAGTATTCTGTTCTCCATATATCAATCCTTTGCATTCATCTTTGTCAGCATATTCTTCCTGCTGTTAGTAACATAGCAGTGTATTGAGCATAAGCAATTTTAACTAGCTAGAAATTTACTCTATGCGTACTAACTTCTTAACTAGCAGTACCTAAACTTTGTACTAGCAGTAGTAACACTATTAGTATATTTTCAGTCTTCATGAGCGTCTAACTTCTACTAGCAGTAGTAAATTTATACTAACAGTACTAATTACACTGACAATAGTAACTCTTATACTACAAATACTAACTACTTAGCATAATTTTTATTAGTATTACCAGCGGAACTAAGTTATGCTTGACAGCACTAATATTATACAGAGCAGCCAGTAACTCTATAGATATCTTGAATCTTTGAAACTCCAAACACAAATATGTCAATTCAATTTGTTAATTACAAATGCTTATAGTTCCATTATCCAAATACCAAATAAGATATATGCATAACGATCCTAGTTAAATGTCTTATCTACAACAATCACAATTAGTGATAAGGCATAGGTTCTATGAACAATTCAACTAGGTTATGATCTTGGGGGACTTTGAGAATACTTATTTCAAAAAATTCACGAATAGTGGAGTTCTTTGAATAATATGATGATTGTTATTTTATAAGTGTGCATTCACTTATAAGTATTAGTTATATGAGTCTAGTCACATTTCTTTCCATAAGATGTATGACATATGCCAAACATCCTAATGGAGATAGTTATCTCAACAGTCTTTTAGACTATAAAGCATTCTTATTCTTTTAGCGTATTTTTGCAACTATGCTTTTAAACTAAAAACATGTGTAGCCAGCAACGTTGTCATTCATGATGAAAAACTTTCTTCGACTAAGATTGAGTATCATCTTAATTAAAACAAGCACTAGTGTATACAACAACACTATGCTAAACTACCATAAATTCCGAACACTTCTTTGATAATGTTTGGATATCACACAAACCCAAGGTTTGTTGATCATAATGATATTACTATAATTATCATAATTTATATCCATAGTATCTTCATTATTAATTCTAAGAATGAATTCCTAATTTAAACATTGATCAATATGTTCCTTCTAATATCTTTCAATTAGATTCCAATGTTTTTAAATCATCTTACACTCATACAAATGATACAATCTTATCACTTTAATAATATGGATGTCCATAATGTATCCTTTAGTGGACTTAAGGTTTTCATTCATGTGTTCATATCTTACAAAGTGCGCATAAATCATTCGAGTTTCACTCAATTGCTATTTCCATATTGCATTAGGACTTAAGTCACTACATATGTATCAAACATTTATTCTAAGGTTGCTATGTTTTCTTTCCTAAAATTCTTACAAGAAACTTTATTTCAATCTAAGAGATAAAATCTTACTTAGATAACTAAATTGTTCTAATCTGTTCAACAACATAATTGATTTTAGAAAAGTAAAAAAAATTACTCCTACTAGCTTTGAGAAGTACTCATGAGCTATCTTATTTATAATTAAAAATCAAATCTAACAATTGATTTATTTAACAATTTAAACATAAGATTATGCTCATTAGATGCGTGCTTTTTTCATACTTGGATTCCAGATTTTTGTTAACTGGTAAAGATTATATTGGATTCTATAAAACCTTATCTTGATTTAATTTTCGTCCTCGCAAGGTAATCAATCAATAAACATAGTTCTTGAATCCAATGCTGTCATATTTTTTACCAAGAAAACAAGTATGGACACATCATATCATCTTTTTTATATTTAAGTTCGTAAGATGAAGTTTTAAATCATAGTCATTTCTTAATTCGAGTAAAACACCTTAGGTAATTTGACGTGTAATAAATATGTATATAAAATATTTTCCTTATGAGTCTTCTCTAAAAGGAAACTTATTCAAACTACATCATCAAACTGATAGGTTAAAGATAAATCAAATTCTAAGATATGTTTATTCTTTTTTTAGACTAAACATCTTTTAATTCATAGTCTCTTGAGTCATTTATTTGAATCTAAGATCTAAACAATGCAATCCTCTTAAAGTTAGCAGGTTCACCATGATCCTCTAACTCATAATCCTCACCATTGATATAAAACCATATCATGAGGTATCCTTGCGGATCTATGAATGTGAGTAACATCATTCTAAGGTGTAACATTTTCATGTTTAGCCTAACTATTATGACATTCGCTAGTGCGTTTTAGAAGGTTTTTGTATCTTCTTCTTGAATTAATTCAACCTACAATACTCCCACTCACTTTTAGCAAAGTGAGACTCCCACTTTCTTCTTGTATATTTGAGCCTATTCTCAAATATCTCAGCATGACGAGCAACAGAAACTTTGTTCTCATGTGGGTTATAGAAATCGTATCACATCGTTTCCTTTTGGGTATCCACCAAAATACACTTAATAGTTTTAGGCATTTGTCAATAATAATCTCCAAGAGATTTTTACCAAATTTAGAACTTCAATCAAGACACAATGAGTTTCATCTCATTTTATTACTAGAATAATGTCTTAATTAACCTTCTAGGTTGGATTCTTATTGGGTATATCCATGACATACTTAAATATCTAACCTTGATCTTTTTAGGGGGGGGGGGGGGGGAGTATATAATAAGTTAAGGTCATCATAAATCAAAACAATATATAGTTTGATTACCCTCGTTGGACATACCATAAAATTGTGGTATTCCAATAAGATTGATCTTATACTTTATGGCTTTTACTATTTTAACAACTTAAGTTAAAACGTAATGGTATCAATAGTATTACTAAGCCAATTGCATCCTCTTATAAGTCTTTGATCAAGTCAATGACTTAATGTGGGTTACTAACAAAGAGACACACACATCAATACAAACTATTTGTTATTATGTTCTTTGACACCAAGACAATGACTTCATGATGCATGTCTTAACACGAAGGACATAAACAAGTTAACCTTTTACTTAGTACAAGTATTTACACATAGTAAGGATTCAATGTACTATGTCTTTGATATCAAGACAAACTATTATTAAATAAGTAAATAAATAGTAATTTTAAGTTAATTTCAAAATTATGTTTTTGATTTCCAGAAAACATAATATGTGCTTACCTTTTTATCTTGACATATATCTCTTAATAGGGCTACATACGTTAATTGTGTAGGAGTCCTAGTAGAGTAATAGTTTTCTTACTTTGCAGTCAAGAACCATTAGTCGTCTTGTTCTAAGTTGTTCCTTGCACACAATAAAGATTTCTCCCACTTGTGCAGGGTACAACTTCTTTGCATAAAACAACACCACACTAGTTAGTTTGTTATGTAATCGACATATGGCAGTGTCAAGCTCATAGCTAGTGTATTAAGAACTAATCTATTAATAAGGAATCATGCATAACTATCAAAGTGTTTTTTTTTTCACACACTTATCACACAATTTATTTTCCCCCCCCCCCCCCCCCCCCCCCCCCCCCACCCCCCCCCCCCCCCCAATTTTTTTTTTTTCACACACATTTTTTTAACATTAACAGAAGCCAAATCTCAAAGGCAAAAACTTATCAAGATAATTTACGGTGATTCTTACTAACTGAAGATGTTTTACACTTGAAAGTAATTATTATTTCAAGCCCATCCAGAATAAAGTAAGATGTTATGAGGCATAACAATCATAATATCCTCCTGAATTTGACAACATTGCAAGTTTGTCCTATATTCATAAAATGCATTACTCCCACTAGATCTGACAACAGTGTGAGTGTTCATTCACTAGTGAAAAGTAAGTAGCAATTCTATTCCAATTTCTTGAGTTATTCACACTACATTAATACTATTGTGCTTTGATATTCAAGGAAGTGTGTTATAGTTCATGCCATCTCAGCTATTTAAACAACTTGAAAAATTTTGGCATGTATTTTACCACTTTATCGCTCATTTTCCTCGAATGGTAGGTCGCGGCTCTTATGTTTATGAAAAAGCTATCTCACGAGTTCTCTAGTTAATTGCCTTTTCAAGTTTTGGAGGGATATTTCTATATTTTAATCCTAACCTAGAAATTTGTGTAGCCTTATTTTTATATAAGTCGCATAAGAATGTCATTAGTCATCTTTGTAATAATTAGTTTTGTATTGTAAATGGCTAGTCGGGATTAACGGGTATGGACTTTAAGCTAATATTGTCTATGTTTGGGGCCAAAGCCCAACACAAGCCAAGCCCAACCCATGAAGAGAGTACATACGCCTACTAGAGGGTATGTGACTATAAATAGAACCCTCTCTACACATGGAGAGGTTTTTGGTAACACATTCTTGTATGTGTAAACCTTAAGGACATCCTTCCTTCCTAATCTAATTTTATCTCTTATTCTTTCTTACCTTATCTACATAGTTTTGGCTTACTTTGTGCTTATTGTGTATGCGTATTAGTTGTGTGATATGGAATATCTATCTAGGATAACAAGTTAAGGATATCAATCACCGAAGAGGTTTTGAGGTTTTTGATTCGTGGTCTAAAAGCCTTATTCGAGCTTATTTCTTATTTTTAAAAAAGCTACCAACTTATTTTAAGTTTCTACTTGTTTTCATTTTCTAGCTTATTTGTATGTTTAAATCAGCTTTATTCAAGCTTTTTTGATCATCTAGCTTATCTAGTTTTAGCTTATTTTATGTTTTGAAAAAAAAGCATTCAAAAAACATAAAAAAGTGGAACTCTTTTATGTTATATTAGCATGGAATATAGGCATGTAGCAAAGAGAATGTCAGTAACGAAACGCGGCAAAGGATGTAGCTTATCAACAAGGAGAATGATTGCATATTGTGTAAGAAAGTGGTAGCAGGATTTCAGTTGAATGCAGAGCAAGCTGACTGGAGGGATGACACTGATGATGAACCTGAAATTAGTAAATTGGAAGCCCAAATTATCTCGTCTGGCAACTTTTTTCAGAGGTCTACTCCTAGATGTGCTGAAAATTCTAGACCCGTTTTGATGTTGACGCGTTGCAAAGGTACAAAATAATGATGATCACTATAATGTATTTTCCAATGACAGAGAACATCCTGAGCAAACTAAACTATTAATTGACCACATGTCCCGAATGAACCAGCGTGGATTATAAGTTCATTCTCGATTCATTCGGATAGGGTTCATAATAGAGAAGAGGTTGACCAGGATGATGATGATTTTGCTAAAGAACGTGATTTGCTTGCTTCTTTAATTGAGAAACTAAAATGTGAAATTGATGACAACAAAAACCATAATAAACTTTTGGAATCATCAAACCAGACTTTAGTTGATAAATTGAAAAGTGAAATTGAGGATTTTAAAAACAAAAATAAATGTTTAGAATCATCAAACAACCATTTTAAAGAAGCAAACACTGAACTAGCAAAGAATAATTAATTGATGTTCAAGATTTAAGAAGTTCAACGCTAAACATTTGATACGAGTATCATGATGTGAATTATACGTCAAAAGTGGAAATTGAATGTGCAAAAGCTAAAGGGGAACTTATCTCACATAAAATGTCTTCTGAAAAGTCATTTAATGAATATATACAAAAGGTAAATGATTTAAATCAAATGATTTTAGAAATAAAAAAGGAGCTTATTGCACATCAAGAAACCATCTCCATAATGTCACAAGAAAAAGAGGCTCAAAAGAAGTTTTACAAAACTCGCGAAGACAAAGAAATTGAAAAGGTCATTGCTTTGGAAAACAAAGTCAAGGTTTTGGATGATATTGTATATAAAACCGGTCAATCAGTACAAACAATGAATATGCTTAATCGTAATTATAAAACGAGTTTTGTTAAACCTGAGTTCTTCAAGAAAGCTCAAAGAGAGAATCCTTGTCTGTATGATATAGGTTGCTATAATGATAATATTGCCTTAATGTTAGCTCCCGAATCTGACGAAATGATTCGTCTTGCCCAAGAAATTTGATCAAAATTAAGTGTTTTAATCAAACCTTTTGATTATAAAAACTTGAATAATCTTTATGATTTTTTCGTTCCACAATGTGAAAAGTCTGCTGAACAAAGATATTTTTCAAAAAGGTCAAAATAATAAGTCTTGACCTGTAAAAAATGAAAATTCATAGAGGTCTCTTTTAATAAACAAACAACTTTGTTAGAAGATACGGATGGCTTGAATCCCATCGTAGGATCAAAAGTGTAAAAGCTCTAAAGAACTTTGAAATTAAAGTAGTGTTGATCACGCTTTTTTGATGGAGGGGAACGTTGCAAAACACAACAATGCTAAAAGGACATATTTTGGCCATATAGATTCGTTTATTCAAAATACCATTGAAGGAAATTTTAGTCCACAAATTCGTGCAATTTTGGCTGACTTAGAAAAATTTCACTTGTGTTTGAAAGAGGAAATGGTTGATGATTTGAGATACTTTAATTCTCTTGAAGATGAAGTAAACTCTCTCAAATATCAACTGGAAACTCAAAAAACACAATTTTTGAATGAAATCGACCGACTTTCCAGGGAATATTACTATGCTGATCACATGAATGCAATACTTGATGTATACACTAAACTTGATGAAGTTACGAGTCTGCAATCTAATTATCTGGAAGTTTTGGAAAAATGTCAAAGTTTTGAAAATGAGCTTTTAAAACGAAATACAATGTCAAAAAGTTTTGAAGCACTTCAGCAACATGCTATTAATTTTGAACTTGCTTTACATCAATGTCAAGAACAGATTAAAAATGACAAAGCTTGGAAACAAAAAGAATCAACTTCATTTCAATAATTAAATGTCAAATATTTTGAAATTCGTGACTTGAAAGCTCAATTACATGACAGAGGCATTGCAATAAGCGAGTTGAAGAAACTCATTGAAAAGATGATAGGAAAATATGTGGAAACAAAGTTTGAAAAACCATCAGTTATTCGACAATCGAATGCTTTTAAAAATCAAAGACAATCAATTTTAGGTAAACCGGCTACTTTTTCAGATTCTCTTGCAAAGAAAGATTTTTTAAAGTCAAAGTCGGTAACCATAAATAATGTGTCCAATGATCTTTCAAAACCAGTCACTGCACAGATTTTGCCTCAAAATGAGAATCAAGTTCAAAAGAACACAAACGTGATTGCACCAGGAATGTACAAACTGCACATAAGGCCTAATCAAACTAGAACAACATAGTTTCCTTAAGACATTAGGAAAACTAACAAATGTATGTCTTTCTCTACAGGAGTAATTCCCACTACTAGTGTTAGCAGACCACAATTTAAGAGCAATCAATTGGAAGATAGAGTCATGCATAACAATAGTCAAGGGAAGAAGCAACAAGTAGAAGACCACCGTAGGAATTTTAAGTTTTATAATATTAAAACGTCTGTAACTACGTGTAATGACAGTTTGAATGCTAAGACCTCGCATGTAAACTTTGTCTGTGTTACTTATGGAAAATGTGTGCTGAATGACAATCATGATATGTGTGTTCTTCATTATATTAATGGCGTGAATTCTAGGACTAAACAACCAATTGTTGTGCCTATTAGTACTAGAGAACCCAAGAGAAATGTGAACCAATCTGTCGCAACACCACTTAAGAAAATAGTTGCTACAGAATCCACTAACCAGAAACCTAAAAGCACAACTAGGAAGCAATATGAGCGTGTTAGTAAGACATGTATATAGTGGTACTCTAAGATCACACCACCAGGGTATAAATGGAAACCTAAGACTAGTACAGTGAATGTTAAACCAAATGTTAGTATGCCTCTAGGTACCAAATCTAGAACTACTAATATTTCAGAATCCATAACACTTAGGGGATCTACTTTGTTCAATACTCCATTGTCTTTTAATTATTTTGCAGCTCGTTGAGATAAATTTGTTCATCGTCGACTCTGGGTGCTCAAAGCACATGAGGGGAAATCTTAAGCTTCTAAGTAATTATGTGGATATATTTCTGGGTACGATGAAGTTTGAAAATGATGAAATTGCACCGATTCTTGGTTATGGAGATCTGGTTCAAGGAAATGTCACTATTAAAAGAGTTTATTAAATTGAAGTGCTAAATCACAATTTATTCTTCGTTGGTTAATTTTGTGATGCGGATTTGGAAGTTGCTTTTCGGAAGTCTACATGTTACATCCGTTATTTGAAGGGAAATGATCTTCTCACTGGTTCTCGTGGCACAGATCTTTATTCCATCACTCTTCAAGACACATCCACTCCCAATCCAATTTTCTTAATGGCTAAAGCTTCATCGTCACAAGCATGGTTATGGCATCATCGTCTCTCACACCTGAACTTTGGTACCATTAACTTGCTTTCGAAGTATGATATTTTGACCGGCCTTCTTAAACAAAAATTCATCAAAGATCATCTTTGTTATTCATGTGAATTGGGGAAAGCAAAACGTAAGTCTTTCAAAACATAAACTACCCCAAGCTCCAAAAGACGGTTACAAAATCTACACATGGATATTGTAGGATCCCTATTAACACTTCATAACATATATATCACACAAATCGAACAAGAAAAGAGAAAGAGGGTGAGTTGTTTAGAAAGAGAAAGAGGAGAGAGAAATGAGAGAGAAAAGAGAAAAGATATTTTTAGATAAATGAACAACTTTTCAACTAGCTTTTTCTATGGTAAGAAAAAGCTTATTTAACCCGTAGCCGTAAAATGTCGTGCGGGATATTTTTAATACGGACGGGCTCGGGTTTTGTTAGGATTAACCCGAAACATATTCAATATTTAAGATTCCTATCGAGCCACGATTCCGTATTATCTATTACAACATTATACTATTAAAGAACCGAAGCTCATCGTAGAGTAAACCGAACTTCCTTGTTCGGATCAATTAATTGAGGCTATCAATCTACATGATTGACCGAGACTTAAATACATAATGAACGAACTTCATGTTCGACTCAATATTTTGAGGCTAACAATCTCCCCCGAAGTGAGTTCATTGATGACACTCCTTCATGAGATCAATGAGATTGCTTTTGTCGTTAAGCTCATGCGGTCTTGGTCTTTCTCTTTGTTATTTGTTGTAGGCTTGTTCCTTCATGCTTTGCGATCTTGACTTTGAGCCTTTGTCATTGTCTTTATCGTCTTTGCCATCTTGCGATCTTATGTCTTTGACCAACATGCTCATACTTTTGCATTATCTTGAAAGCTTCAAATCAGAGTTTGCGGAAGTCTTTGTCTTTAAATCTTGAGCTTTCTAGATAGTATGTCTTCGTAGATTGAGCATTTGAATAGGATTGAGGTTGCCGTTACCACCGTTTGACCTGCAGGTTTACATTAGTGATAAACGAGAAAATTGATTTGAAAATCAATCGACGTGTCACTCGTTAAAGAGTTTTTGTAACACATCGAGAGTGTTATGTTTTTATCAAAATTCATCAACCGTCAATTCATTTACTGGACCAAATCGATATCCAGTTGTCACAAGTTTGATTCATATAGAATCTCGCAAGTCACCTACCAAGAGCTTGTTTGATGCTGGCTCAAGCAGGATTTCCATCTTCATTGTGAATACATTAGTATCACTCGGATGTTCTGGCAAATATCACAATGATATTGCGTAGGACTCTTGATAACAGCTTGTGAACCTGATGATGTTCAACAAGTGTTTGAAATGGAATGTGTCCTAACGAGATTTTGATTGATCTCTTGGCTCTAGACTCGATTAGTGCATTTTGGTTTTAGTACTCGGAGGCTGGAGCATATTGCCACCTATTCAATATCAACAATCTCGGAGTGAGATGTCAATAGATAACGTGTGTATCTCCGTGACAAATGAGACAAGTTTCTGTTGAGAGAAACCCGAATGGCTGGGAAGGGTTGTGCATTGCATCACTGGGTCCATGATGTCGTTTTCAATGTCAGCAATCAACTTGTGATTCTGACAGCATATGTATTGACCCGGTTTCTGCCTTAAGTTGTGTGGAGGGCTTCTTTCTTTAGACCCTTTATCCATACATTTCTTTTTAATTCTTCAACGCCTTCAATGCTTACCAAGACGTCATTACTAACACCTTGTTGTGATTGTTCCAGTGTTAGCTCAATCTTAGTCGGCATTATTACCATATACATTCATCTCCAATCATACCTAAGGACTGCTATTTCTAACTTTGGATTATCCTTGGGTAGTTCTCTCGTTATGGTTGGGATCATAGGATTGTTATCCTAACCTTAACCACCTTATTTACTTCAGAATAGTCGTGAAATTTAGATGTTGTTGGGTGTAAGGCGAACCATAAAACCTTTTCTTCAGCACATTGAGTCGAATAGATCATATTCATATTTTAAATACATTTTCTCCCCTTATTTTAAATAATAAACACTTAGTTTTTGAAATACCTTGTGATTAAAATATGTCTTGAAAAATCTGTGGGAGAAAATATGGTCAGCATGAATGGTTTGGAACATTATGATAATGTTTTGAATACATAAGAATGGTCGTTGATGATGTAATCCAAAGAATATTTTAAACTTGTTTTTCGAAAAACTCCCCCTCAAAAAATAGAACCAATTGTAATAATGTTGTATTTTAAAGCTTTGTGAGGGATGGAGTGTTGAACACACAATTTTGAAAGAATATGAATTGTCATCGAGAAGTTCTTGAAAAATTGTGTTCAACTTTTTGAAAAACAAAATGTTAGAGGACTTCTCTTCTAACGGTAAGGGTAAGCGCACTGAAACGTACACTATCCTTTTTCTTGAGCTAAAAACATTGAATGTCTTGTAAGAACAGCTCAAGACCGAGAAACGTTAATTTTCTCGTTGTGAGGATAAGTATATAACCTTCCTTTATTGAAAGTCGGGTTATGTAACTGACATTTGCACATAAAGGCCATTTAGAAAATTAGAAATGACATGTTTGAAACTATTTGCAACTCTCGCTCGAACTTCATTTACACACCCGTGTCAATGTTAATCGACATTTCTAAGCACGTAAATGTTATCGATTCCAAGAGACATGTCGAGAAGAATCTTTTTGGATTTCTGATTTTGTATTCTTCTTTTGAAGTTTTATATTTTTTTTATTTTTTTTTCAGAATTATGTACATGGTGAGTTGGACGATGGTTATCAAGCAGATCATTTGTCAGAACCTCCAGATCAGCTGGAGTCAAACATCTCATACCAATCCTTCTGACAAGATACTTAAACCGATCCTCAGAAGGGCTTTCGTAAACAATGTCAGCTAATTGGTATTCAGTTTATGTCAAAATATAATTCAAATTTTACCATTTTTCAACCTGTTCCTTTATGAAATGATACCGAGTATGGATGTGCTTTGTCGTGAATTGTTGTACGGGGTTGTTTTTTTTTTTTTTTACTGAGATTGCTATGGTGACTGAGAGTCGCCAATACAACGGTATTTTGTTGTAGTCGAAAGCCATAATCTTGAAGTTGTATCTCATCCACTATTACATGAGCTCAACTTGCAGATAACGCCACGTACTAGCTTATGTGAGACATTGCCGTGCAGTTTTATTTCTTTGACATCTAACTTACAAGCTTATCACCAAGGAACTGTATCCCTCCAGAAGTGCTTTTCCGAGTATCAAGGCATCCAGCATGATCAGCGTCTGAAAATGCTGTTAGTTCAAAGCCAGAATCCTTTGGATACCAGAGTCCCATGTTAATGGTACCCTTTAGGTATTTAAAGATTCTTTTAACCTCCTTGAGGTGCTTTTGAGTTGGTCGTGCTTGATAACGTGCACAATAGCATACTGCTTTGAACTAGTCTGGTCTACTAGATGTCAAGTACATGAGTGACCCAATTTTACTACGATAATCAGATTGGTCTACGGGTTCTCCACTCAAATCTACATCTAGTTTGGGTTTTGTAGCCAATGGTGTACCAATGGAGTGACAATTGTCCATATTATGCTTTTTTAGAATTTCTAAAGCGTACTTGGCCTGATTGATAAAAATACCTTTTGGGGACTGGTGGATCTGTAGTCCTAAAAAGAACTTCATCTCCCCCATTAAGGACATTTTCATATTCTAACGAGCATTTTATTTTTTCAAATCGTTTTTGAATATTTAGGATTTGTCGATCCAAAAATTATGTCATCAACGTAAATCTGCACAAGTAGAATATTCCCGTTTTTATCTTGAATAAAGTTGGGTCAATTGTACCTTTAGTAAAGCCTTTGGACATCAGGAAGTTTGATAGTTCATCGTACCAGGCTCTTGGAGCTTGCTTTAATCCATACAAAGCTTTCCTTAGAAGGTAGACTTTTTCTGGATGATCTGGATCAACGAACCCTTCTGGCTGAGCAACATAAACCTCCTCCTTCAGTGGACCATTTAGAAATGCCGTTTTTACGTCCATCTGATAGATTGGAAAAGACTTGTGTGCTGCGTGGGCAACAAAAATCCGAACTGCTTCCAAGCGAGCATTGGAGCAAATGTATTCTTCCAAAATCAGTACCCTCATTCCTGAGCATAACTTTAGCCACAAGTACGTGATTTGTTGTGAAATTTCAGTTTGAGCTTCATCCTTCTTGTTCTTCCGTAACCAACTTTAGCTTTATAATCACTTGCCAAGGGGTTCGTCAAACTAGTTCCCCAGCTTTTAGTCTGTTCGAACTGTAAAGTTCATCCTGCATTGCTCGATCCATGCAGAATAGCCATTGCCTCCTTAATGTTCTTCGGTTCAACATACTCACCTATGAGCAGCGAACATACACATTTTCAGGATCTGTGCAACTGTCGTCTTGTTAAACTGGCATGGTTGGATTTCCAACGAACTGTTCTAAATGGATGATCTATGGTCCATCGGTATTCATTGATTTGTGGTGAAATGAATGACATCGGTATTATCAATGTTGCGTCTGAGGAAGTCTCCACCAATTTCTTGTTCCCGTGTACAAAAAGGATTGATAAAATCAGCTTCTTGAAATGATGCAATTTGGTGCTCTGATCATTGTTGTATTTCCTCAGCGAGACCAGTGTGGTTGGATTATTATATTCTTTAAGTAAAGGGTGAAGAGAAAATCCAACCTTGTTGTGACGTGTTTGTCTTTTATGCTGTAGGAACAACCTTTTGTCTTGGGGGACATGGTAGAGTTGTCATAATCTGACGCCTTTTTGTCCTTTGAGGAACGAGGCCTGCAGAGGATATTTTCAATAGACTTCTCTTGTCGTTATGGTGCGAGGGCGGAACTAGTTTGTGCGACATATTTCTTTGATTTCATCAAACTTGATATGAATGGACTCAACTATTAAGCGTGTTCTCTTGTTGTAAAACGATATCCCTGCGACTGAGTAGAATATCAACACCAATGACACACGGCTCCCTTTTTCTTTTCATCTTATCCAAAATTTTCCCCATCTCTAGTTATGTAAACAAATACAACCAAAGATGTAAGATGTTTTATTGAAGTGTTTTCCCTGTCATTTATGATGTGATATGCCGTCTTTCCATGAGTGGATATGATGATTGATCTGTTCTGAGTATAGCATGCGGTTGCAACTGCTTCAGCCCAAAATGATAATGGAAGCTTAGAAGCTGAAAGCATCGTTCGAGCAGCCTCAACAAGAGTACGGTTCCGTCTTTCGACAACGCCGTTCTGTTTTAGTGTTCAGGAGTGAGTTTGATGTTTCAATGCTTCTTGCTTTGAAATAAAAGCATGGAGTTTTGTCAAGAATTATTGTGCCTCTTGTCAGTACGGACAGTAATAACTTGAGCTAAAAGATTTCGTTGAATCATCCGTGAGAATAGTCTTTGAGATCTTCTGGTGTTTAATCCTTGGTTCGTAGAAAAAGAGTCCAAGTTATCTTGAATAAGTCGAACAAAACAATCACCAGAATATACTTCTTCCCATTTATACTTGCAACGCGCATTGGACCACACAAGTCCATGTGAAGCAAATTTAGCCTTCCTTTGGAACTAGGAACTGCTTTT
This sequence comes from Tanacetum coccineum, assembly GCA_026074375.1. Lineage (NCBI taxonomy): Eukaryota > Viridiplantae > Streptophyta > Magnoliopsida > Asterales > Asteraceae > Tanacetum > Tanacetum coccineum. The sequence goes on along the minus strand of BQNB010043176.1, from coordinate 10,142 downwards.
GTCTTGAATGAACTTCTTTTTGCTTTACTCATTTCACAAGATGAACAAAGTTGATCCTTGACATATTTCAACTTAGGTAAGCCATTCACAACTTCTTTCTTTGAGAGTAAGGTGATGTAATCGAAGTTCAGATGAGAAAGCCTTCGATGCCATAACCATGCTTGAGTTGGTGAAGCTTTAGCCATGAAACAGATTGGAGTTGATGAAGTTGTTTCTTGAAGAGATATTGTGTAGAGATCAGATCCACGACTACCAGTTAGTAAATCGTTTCCCTGAAGATCTCTTACAAAACAAGTAGATTTCCTGAAAGCAACCTCCAAATCAGCATCACAGAATTGACCAACCGAGAAAAGATTGTGATTGAGGCCTTCGACGTAATAAACCCGTTTGATCGTCACATTTCCTTGAATCAGATCTCCATAACCAAGAATTGGAGCAAACTGATCATTTCCAAAACGAACAGTACCCAGAAATTTCTCCACAAAATTACACAAAAGCTTGAGATTGCCCGTCATGTGCTTTGTGCATCCAGAGTCAACAATGAATAGGATGAGTTGTACAATCTGCAAGAGAATTAGAGGACGATGGAACATTGGACAAATTGGATCCTAAGGAATTTGATATCTTCAAGACATTAGTTATCCTAGAGACAATGTCTATAGTGGGACTAATACTTGTTGATTCATCAGCTTTCCTAATCTTAGGCATCCATATCTTTTTGGTCCTAAGTGGCTTTTGTGTCCATGTATAACCTGATGGACATCTCTTAGCTATCCACCATTTCCATTCCTGATTTGTATTCTCATACAACTCCTTATAGTAACTCTTGGATTTCTGAATAGTGGTATCTGATGCAACTGTTTTCTGTTGGGTGTTCAACAGATTTAGTTCGTTTTTCTTGGTTTATTAGCATAATAGGCACTACATTAGGCTTCTTAGTTCTAGCATTCACGTCTTTCAAGTATCGAGAAACACAAGCATCTATGCTTGAATTAATCACACATGTTCCACATTTTCTGCACAGCATTTGAATTCGATGTTCTGGAGTTTTGATCTGTCCTTTACATGCAGTTATTGGCGTTGTTTTCTTAGAAATACTTAGGAAACTATGATTGGTCTTCTACTTCCTTCTTTTGAAAAGTCACTTGACTAATGTTTGGACACGACCTTATCTTTAACTTGTAGCACTTAAGATGTGGTTGCTAACCATGTAGTGTGAATTACTCCTGAAGATTGAGACATGTGAGGATTAGTATTCCTAGAAGCATTAGGAAACTGTGGTGTTCTAGTTTGTGTTGTAGTGGAGGCAATTCTAAACATTCCTAGTTTAAGCACATTTATGTTTCGAACCGCTTGGTTTCTATTCTGTAGACAATTTATTGAGTGACTGGTTGAATAAACCTCGACGCATTAGTTTTATTAAACCGCTTATTGTTGAAAAACTACTAATTTTCAGGGAAATTTGAAAAAGGAGTCAGTTTTCCTAAAACTGATGGTTTTGGAATCCGTTGAGCATTTGGTTGTCGAGCAACAGATGGTTTATCAAACTGAGTTTCCACAGACTTTCCTTTTGTTACCAGAATGAGTTTCTTTAACTCATTTATCACCATGTTCTTGTCTTGCATTTGAGCTTTCAAATCTTGTATTTCATGATATTGTTCACGTTCTTTTCGAAATACATTTGTTTTTTTTTTTTTATATTTTTTTTTTTTTTTTTTTTTTTTTGTTTTTTTTAAAGCATTTTTCTTGTAAAAGGGTGTTTTTCATCTGTTCTTACAATGTTGTAAGAAAGTTCATGAGTAATTTGAGTGTTTTTCAAGTTAGCAAAACTCTTCATAAGTTATTATGAACTTCGTTATTAAAATATTCAGTTTGTTTCGAAAGCTTTTGTGCAAGACATTCACATTCTTTGACTTTATGAAGATACATGCTTTGTATAATTAAGTATTTAGCATTTAAATCAGACTAAGGAATGCTAATATGAACATGTAACATCTTTAGACACAACTCTTCGAGTTAAGCTAGATCTTATATGTTTGAAAAATCAGCCTTTTCTGATTAAAGTTCATCAAGATCCTTTCAAGGGAATTAACGTTCTCCAAATCGTCATTCATTTCCTTTTTTAGTTCATGTAACAAAACAATGACTTCTCTAGTATAGTTTTGTTGAAAGAGGCATTAAATAAGATGTTTTGATCAAAACTTCCATACTCTTAGCAGTGGGTTCGGAAATGCACTATAGTTGATTAGACCAAGTTTGTTGTCAAATTGTTCTAATTGAGTGAAGTTGTTTGTCATTTCATTATAAAGTATGTCTACTTTTACTAATGGATTTAGACAAGGGGAGAAATCCAATGTTTTAGCATGTTTGGTTTTGTCACCCCCCCCCCCCCCATAACAAATGTTTTTCTCCACTTTGTCTTCCTAATTTCTTTAGCGCGTTCCAACTGATCAAGATAGGTTTTTTTTTTCTGGATGGTGTTTGAAATTTCATAAAGCCTGTTTTGATATGTGTAATCATATTGGTTTTACGTTTGGTCTTTATCCAATTTTGATCTACTCTCTTTTTTAAGAGGTCATTGTCTCTTCCCCATTGGGGCCAAAATATGTTTTTCGGGTAGGTTCAGGAAGTATTCATATAGGATCTCATATTAAACGAGGCTTTTAGATTGAGCTTTCTTGAGGTACTTTGGATTAGCAATGGTTGATCTACACATTATAAATTGCAGCAGTTGGGTGCTTACATGTGATTGGTTGAATTGACGGATTGCGTTTATAAAGGAATTTCATTCAAAAACTTAATTTGTTTGTCCATTTCAATCATTTTGTCAATATCTCTTCCTTCCTTAACCTTTAAATCCGAAATAACCTTACTTTTCTCTTTGAGTTGACCTTCAAATCGTGACCTAGTTAACAGACTCTTTTGACTAGTCTTCGTGTTTCATGATTGACAACTTGAAATTTCATAGGTTTTAGTTTTAAACCTCTTTATGTCATGTCTTTAAGAGCATAATTGTCCTAGAGTTTCATTTAACTTTGGTTTGAAGTAATTGTATAAATTCCACTGTTTAGTCATTAAGGCGTTACTTCTCAAGTCAGTCTGTTTCGTCTGTAGTGCAATCAGAGAACTATTCCCGACTGCTAGTAGCTCCCCCAGAGCCCTACTAGACTCATCAAGGTAGTTTTGCACTCCTTCGTTCTTGAGTTAATGATGCCTTTGCTTTCTTTAATTGCTTTAATACCGTTTTGTTTTCCTCCGTATCAAGAGTCAAATTAGCAATTAAATTAGCAAGCGCAGCCGTCATCAACATCATTCAGCGTATTTTGATCAACCTGATTTTTCATTAGTTAACATATATTTGAGAATCAGGAATGACATTGCTATAATTCCTTCTCCAAAACATATGTGTCGTTAATGGATTCAGGTTGCTCAGAATATCGTCTCACATTGGCAAACACATCATTTTCATCATGGTTTTGTACCTGTTCCAATGGCTGACTTGTAGAACTGGATTCTTCAGGTGAGACCTCCTGAATCTTTGCCATGTAGCTGTAATGTGCTTCCAATTCCTGTTCATCAATCTCTTCATCCGTGTCCTCTAGCCAATCAGCTTGCTCAGCTTGAAGTGGAACACCTTGTTCAGCTTGTTTGCACATCATCCATCTTTCCTTGTGATTACGTGTAGTCTTTATAAACCAGCTTTGGCTTCCTGGCATTCCCTGGCATAGTGTCCAAGCCCTTGCAGTTAATGCATGTATCCCATTTTGTTGCACTACCGGACTGCTACTGTTTTCCCTAGCTCAGCAAATGTCTTCGTCCTTTGATTTCCAACCTGCCCTGGGACTGATTGTCGTTGTTATACCTTGGTGTGGTATCTTCAGTCTTGTTCCTGGAGTTTGAAGAAGTTCGAAGGTTGTTGTTGGTAGGTTTGTACAGCTTCTTGAAGTACTTAGCAAGGAGTGCCAAGTTCTTTTTCATATCCTTATCCCTCCGAGCTTGTTCTGGATCACTGTCTTCCTTAGAAACGGACTCAGTTGTGGAGTAACTAGTTTGGCGATTATTTGCTTTGTGGTCTGGTAGACGCACTTGGTTGTGTGGAAGAAGATTGCATGTATGATGGTGCATTTGATCTTGAGGTTTTGGTGGCTCGATAGTAGTTATCTAAATATGGTTGAGCAACCGTAAGAAGTGGCTATGGATTTTCACGTCTGGCTAATCTCTAGATCGGATATCATTAACTTCGGTAGGTTATTGAATACTGCCCACTTGCCGAGATACGCCAGATATGTCTCAGAACTCTAGACAGACTCAGCCTCGCAAATGATCGTAACATAGGCATCTAAATGTGATCCCCTCCCGGTGTCACACTCAGCTGCTCTGAACAACACCACCGTCACTCATCAACCTGCCCCTCGACCTTATCGGTTGCTCCTGTATCTAGTGTTGCCAATGAAATTGAACATTCACTTGCCATTGGTGACCAACTTGAAGTTGTTCCTTGTCAACTCATTTCATCAGTTTATAAACCGTGTGTAATAAGACTCCATTGGATTTCTCCATCTCAGAGAAGTAAACTTCCTAAATTCCCAAAATAGATTGGACGAAACTCACTCACAAACTTATTCCTCCTACTCTTCTTTTACTTTTACATCTTGTACGTTCAACGAATTCCCTTGTTGTAGCCTTTCAATGTTCGGATCCACTATCTCCTTAGATGTGTAGCATTGCATCAAACAGTTTGAGTAAATTTCATCCCAATACCAGTCAAAATCAAGAAAATAGCTTCATTTTCAGCTTGAAAGTAAAGGTTGTGGTAGAATTTCTCTGCTTGCTTCAACTGCTGCAATGAGTACGTTTGTAGGCATATATGGACCTTCAAAGATGCACTTCCTCAGATATTCACCATTCGATTAGTGTAAAGGTATCGTAGAAAACGCGATGCCACTGAGAATCTTATTCCTGGTCCAAGCTTCGGTGGAACATCTTTTAAACCAGCTGCCATTATATTGTTTATGCATTTATCTATCTGTGGGGATTGTGATTATCTGGAGTAGACATGATGATATGAATAGTTATGAAATATGATGTGTGTAAGAATATTGTTGGATCTTAAGTAGATATGATTGATTTGAAGTTGTCGCGTCTTGTTTGGCAGTTCTCGTTCACGAGGATTTTACAAGTACTATGATTAAAAACCGATATAAAATTTACGGGGATTTTACAAAATCAATAGAAAACCGTGAATTATTTGATTCGGAATCAATGGCCAATGATTTAATTGTCTAAAAACATATATTTTTCTGGCTAAGGTTAAACCTGCTTGTTTAAATAGGCTCACCAAACTGAAACGGACCTAAAAATACAGATGGGGTGAGCTAGAAAAAAAACAAGTCTAACACAAATCTAAAAAAATATGAAAAATGTCAATAAAATCATGGTAAACGCGCTTTTTGAGGCCATCGGAAAAATCCTTTACAACGTGATCCCGTCTCGTTTTTCTCTTCGATTTGAGAGGTCACGGGCATGAAACGGACTTACTGGTTCAAAAGGTATGGTGTTTTACCAGAAACCCTTTTCTTACACAAAAAATTCTTAGCAAACCGCTGCCAATTAGTAACTCGCCGTTTGGCAACTCGCCGTTTAGTAACTCGCCGTTTGGCAACTCGCCGTTAACAACTCGCCGTTAGCAACTCGCCGTTAGTAACTCGCCATTAGCAACTCGCCGTTAGCAACTCGCCGTTAGCAACTCGCCGTTAGCAACTCGCGTTGCACTCGCTTTCGTTTGCAACTCGCTTTTGTTTTTGGCAATCGCTTGTTTTTGGCAACTCGCTGTTTTTTGGCAACTCGCTGGTTTTGGCAACTCGCTGTTTTGGCAACTCGCTGTTTTTGGCAACTCGTTGTTTTGGTCAACAAACCGCCGTTGACTATTTCCTTAAATCGTGGATCTTGTCCCTTTTCCCGTCAAACCGCCACGAAGAATGCAAGGGACAAATTTTACAAATATTCACCCAATGAACTTTCTAGCCACGAATTGAGTTAGAAACATGTAATACTTTGTGAGTACATCAAGTTAAGACACTAACTCTTATTGTGTCCTTTGATAAATAGTCCTTCCAATATTGAGCATGTTAGTACAGGTGTATGTTGATGATATCATCTTTGGGTCTACAAAGAAGTCTTTATGTGTTTAATTTGAGCAGATGATGCACAAGATATTCCAGATGAGTTCTATGGGGGAGCTTACTTTCTTCTTAGGATTGCAAGTACAATAGAAGGAGGATGGAATCTTCATTAGCCAAGATAAGTATGTGGCTGATATATTGAAGAAGTTTGATTTTGCCACTGTAAAGGCAGCAAGCACTCTAATAGAGACTGTAGGTTCCCGATTAACACTTCATAACACGATTCAATCAAGAAACTAGAAAAGAGAAGATTGTTTAGAGAGAGAGAGAAGAGAGAGATGAGAGAAAAGAGATATTAGATTTTAGATAGAAATGAGATAGATATTTTCTTAGTTAGAAAATATCTATATATATACCCCTACACATTTAATGTGACGTGCGGGATATTTAACTAGGACTCGGGCTCGGGTTTTGCTTGGGATTAAACCCGAAACATATACAATATTAGATTATCTATCGAGCCCGATTCCCGATATTATCCTATTACAACATTAACTAATTAAAGACCGAAGCTCCATCATAGAGTGACCGAACTTCCTTGTTCGACTCAATAAATTGAGGCTAACAATCTCCCCCGAAGTGAGGTCTTGAACACAGGAACGAGCTTCCTTTATTGACTCAATAAAATTGAGGCTAACAATCTCCCCCGAAGTGAGGTCTTGAACACGGGAACGAGCTTCCTTTATTGACTCAATAAAATTGAGGCTAACAATCTCCCCCGAAGTGAGTTCATTGATGACACTCCTTCATGAGATCAGTGAGATTGCTTTTGTCGTTTAAGCTCGAGTGTTCTTGGTCTTTGTCTTCGTTGTAAGCTTGTTCCTTCATGCTTTGCGATCGACCAACATGCTCATACTATTGCATTATCTTGAAAGCTTTATTTCAGAGTTTGCGGAAGTCTTTGTCTTTAAATCTTGAGCTTTCTAGATAGTATGTCTTCGTAGATTGAGCATTTGAATGGGATTGAGGTTGCCGTTACCACCGTTTGACCTGCAGGTTTACGTTAGTGATAAACGAGAAAATTGATTTGAAAATCAATCGACGTGTCACTCGTTAAAGAGTTTTTGTAACACATCGAGAGTGTCATGTTTTTATCAAAATTCATCAACCGTCAATTCATTTACTGGACCAAATCGATATCCAGTTGTCACAAGTTTGATTCATATAGAATCTCGCAAGTCACCTACCAAGAGCTTGTTTGATGCTGGCTCAAGCAGGATTTCCATCTTCATTGTGAATACATTAGTATCACTCGGATGTTCTGGCAAATATCACAATGATATTGCGTAGGACTCTTGA
>BQNB010043175.1:0-45659 GCA_026074375.1 Tanacetum coccineum | reverse complement strand
CAGATAAGAAATAAGCAGTTAAAAGGAAAAATGGCAGTTTTAAAGTAAAACTCAAACTAAGGACAAATAAGCATTAAACAAATTCAAATAAGCATAAACAACAGTAACTAAGCAAAAATGAAAAATAGAAAACTCACAAAGGTCCTTAGCTTTTGGCAAGACAATAAGCTCTCAACAGCTTATAAACCTTTCCTAATGCTTCCCATGAAGCTCTAAACCCAAGGCCATCTAGAATTAACCTTGCTCCTTGCTTTTCTTGAAAGATTTCTTTTTGTGATTTTTTATATTTTTATGATAGAAAATTAAACATGAGCTTATATAAGCTTTTAATGACTTAAAAGATTATACAAGAGCTTACAAACAAGTATTTAAAAGACAAGTATTAAAATGACAAGAATTAAAGGAAAACTTTAAATTTTCATTAACTTAAAGGAAATTACAATGCATAAATTAAAATGACAAGAAAATTTAAATGACAATGTATTAAAATGACAGTATTAAAATGGTACAAATTTAGGTTTACAAGCTTTTGCATTCTAAACAAAATTCGACCCTTGAAAATGAAATGCTAGTCTACTACTTATACTAAAAGCTTGAGGTCTTCAAGTGTGTTTCTTTAGTGAGAGACTCAACTGGTGTGCTTGTTGTGAGAGTAGAAACCATAAGTCCATCTTAGCCATTGATTTTGCTTTGTGCCCAAGTTCTATAATCACAACCCTTGATCTTGTTGCTGTTTTCATTAGCCAATGGCAACAAAGGGGATTGCCAAGGTGACAAGAGCCCATGTGAAGTGGGGTTGAGAAGGATGGTGAAGTTTTTGGACTAGGGTGAACAGTAACCGAGGTGAGGGGGACGAAAGGTGAACAGGGGAATTGGGCGGGAAGGGGGGTTTAACTGTGTTTTTTTATACAGGGTAAAGTTTTTGTGGTTTTGGCAAAATAGGTCCCTCAACTTATATTGTTATATTACACAACAAGTCCTTAGTGGTGGTATGGCTTTGAGGATTTGGCAGTTTAAGCCCCTCAACATGCATTTTAGTATTACATGTAAAGTCCTTGTGGTGTTAACAGTGTTAGGAGTTAAGGGTTTTAGGGCTAACATTTGTTAAATAAGGATTGGGCTTTTTGGTACTATTTGGGCCAGTTTAATACATATTTGAATTTGGGCCTTTATGTCTTCAATAATGTATAAATGGGTTGACCCGGTCCATTAGATGGGTACGGGTAGGCCCATTTAACATTTCTTCGGTTTCAGCTTTGACTTTGACTATTGACTTTGTTGGGTTTGACTTTGACTTTGACTTTTTGGTCTTTGACTTCGACTTTGACTTTCTCGCTTAACCATTCCGTGCTTGGTTTTATCGTTTTTGCTTGATTTTCGTCCTTTTTTTGGATATCCGTTTCCTGCACAATATAAATGAAAACATACAAATACAATGTATTTTTGGTAATTTAAGTCCGGTTTTAATAGAAAATGATATGTGTAATTAAGCACATACCACAAACAATACCTCCAACTCCGCTATCAACACCTTCACCATAAACAACACCGACATCACCAATCACCCTGCCACCACCACCACCACCACCACCCCCACCAACCACCTTGAAACTCTCTATGGTCACACGTTCTAAAGTCGGAGCTGTAAAAGCTAACCTCAAATATAACTTCCATATTACCACCTCCTCCCATATCTCTAAGTCTCCATTCCATGCCCTGCGAGATCCTCACTGGAAACAAGCTATGTGTGACGAATATAAAGTTCTCATCAACAATAAAACTTGGGTACTTGTTCCTCGCCTACCAAATGTTAACATTGTCCACTTCATGTGGCTGTATAAACACAAATATAATGCGGACGGGTCCTTAAGTCAATACAAAGCCCGACTAGTTGCAAATCGTCGTAGTCAACAACAAGGCATCGACTGCGATGAGACATTTAACCCCGTTGTCAAACCTGCTACCATACGGACTGTTCTTAGCTTTGCAGTTTCTCGACAATGGCCAATTCATCAGTTAGACGTGAAGAATGCATTTCTTCAGTGCCATCTTACATAGACGGTTTACATGCACCAGCCACCAGGATTTACTGATTTAGCTCATTCAGATTATGTTTGCCTTCTACAAAAATCGCTTTATGGCCTTAAGCAGGCCCCCGAGCTTGGTTTTAGCGATTTTCCAGCTATGCTATTCGAGCCGGTTTCTATCATAGCAAAACCGATCCATCTCTTTTCATCTTTCACAAAGGGCCAGACACAGCTTACTTACTATTATATGTGGATGATATCATTCTTACAGCTTCTTCTACTTCACTCATGCAACGTATCATCGCTTCGCTACATGCGGAATTTGCTATGACAGACCTTGGCCCACTGAACTATATTCTCTGTATATCTGCCACGCGTACTACCACTGGCATATTCTTGTCTCAAACGAAATATGCTACCGAGATTCTTGAGCGGGTACAGATGCTTAATTGTAACCCTTGCAGGACCCCAATTAACACTGAAAAGAATTTGGACCTGAAGGATCATCGGTCACTGATCCTACTTTATATCGCAGCCTTGCTGGAGCACTTCGGTACCTCACCTTTACCCGACCCGATTTGTCATATGCAGTTCAATAGTTATGTCTTTATATGCATGATCCTCGAGAGCCACACCTTAATGCTATGAAACGTGTTCTCTGTTATCTACGAGGAACCATTGATCTTGGATTACAGTTATTTCGGTCTACTACAACACAGCTTATTGCCTACTCTGATGCTGACTGGGCAGGTTGTCCAGCTACGCGCCGGTCTACTTTTGGATACTGTGTTTTTCTTGGTGACAACCTCCTGATGTGGTCTTCCAAACGCCAGGACACGTTGTCTCGTTCTAGTGCTAAAGCTGAATACCGTAGGGTTGCGAATGCTATAGCTGAGACATCTTGGTTTCGCAACCTTCTTCGTGAGCTCCATACCCCTCTTTTCACTGCAACCTTGGTCTATTGTGATAATGTCAGTGCTGTATACATGTCTGCAAACCCAGTGCAACATCAACGCACCAAACATATAGATATTGACATTCATTTTGTTCGTGACAAAGTAGCAGCAGGTCATGTTTGAGTTCTTTATGTCCCTTCACGATTTCAGTATGCAGATATCTTCACAAAAGGACTCCCATACCCGTTGTTTGCTGATTTCAAATCCAGTTTGAGCATTTGCAAATCTCCCGCTCCAACTGCGGGGGCGTATTAAAGTACATATTATATTATATATTCAGTGTAATCGGCCCATTGACCCGAGCCCGGTTTGTATAGCTTCTAGGGTAACCCATAGTCTAGAAGGTTCATTTGTATCATATATCTAGGTCCATTGTAATCAATCAATAGTCAAGCAATCAATCATAATCTTTCAGAAGGGTGTCCCATCAGTTAAGGCTCCTAATGACCCTAATGCTGATGATAATATGCCTGGTATGGTTTCACCTAGTGACCCTATTGTCCAGTCGGTGAACATTAATACCAAGTCAACATCATATGCTGGAGCTGCGGGTGCAAGTGCTAAGGACCAACCAAAAGTTAATTCTAACTTTCGTCCCTTGGTGGCTGATCCCGTATTTGATGGTGTTAACATTTCTATTTCTCGTAAAGTTGTCGAGAAGGTTAGTACATGTTTTGAACACACTTTATATGGCTACTTTATTGGAAAGAGAATGACGTTTCTGGTTGTTAAATATTATGCTAGAAATAACTAGGCGAAACATGGGCTGAAAAGGATCATGATGAATAATAAGGACTTCTTTTTCTTAAAATTCGATTCTCGGGCTGGTTTAGAAGTTGTTTTGGAGGGTGGTCATTAGTTGATATGCAAGTCTCTGATTATTCTCAAGAAATGGTCGATGGATACCAGATTGCTTAAAGAAGAATTGACTCGCATTCTGATATGGGTTAAACTACATGATGTTCCTATTCAAGTTTTTGAAGATGATGGTATTAGTTTGATCGCTACATTTATTGGTAAACCTGTTATGCTTGATTCATACACAAGTTCCATGTGTAATGATTCGTGAGGTAAGGAAGCAAGTTATTGCAAGGTCTTAATTGAATAAGTTCAGATGCTGATCTTTTAGATGTTGCTACTATTAGGTAGTACGTCCCTGTATTGGGAGATATCACCAAAGAAACCATCCGTGTTAGAAATAAGAATAGAGGCCGCCCCAGGTGTGATGTATGCAAGATATTTGGTCAATGTCATGACCCATGTTCCTAAAAAAAGGTGATGACTCCCCATAGGTTATCTCTACTTCTCCCTTCTCCTATTGTTACTCCTACAGTTGAGAAGACTAATGATGGATTCAATAACGGTGGTGAAAAGAAAAAGAAGAGAAAGGAAATCCAGTCTAATAAATGGTGTCCTTTTATGTTGGTTCCTTCAGTTAAACAAACTGTTAGATATGAGCCAAAGGCGACTACAAACACACCAAATAATGGAGATACTAATAAGGGTAATCAATCTATTCCGTCATCTTTGTTAAGAATTGGGGTAATTCTTTTAATAAAGACAATATCACCTTGTCAAATTCTTTTTCTTCTTTGAATGTTGAAGAAGAAGGTGAAGAAGAAGATGAAGAAGAAGAAGTTGAAAATGGGTATGATGAAACAACTAACCTATTTACAAAAACCGGTGGAAGTTCTTCACGGCTGCTGCTGGTTAGCTTGTTTTGTAGAGTCATTTTCTCTAGTTTCATCTAGTTGTTTCCATAGTTGTAAGTGTTTATGACATGTCACAAGCACTAATTTTAGGTGTTTATCAAGATGTTTAGCGTGAGGTTAATGTGGCATTTTAACCACATTCCATTTGTACTTAATTGTTTCAGTTTTAATATACTTTACTGGGGAAACCCTTTACCCAAAAAGAAAGCTGATGGTGACTGATGATATGGTTGATTATGTTTTAGAGAAGTATGGGAAGAACTGGAAGTTTAATGATCAAATAGCTGATGTCATACTAGAAGATTTGCATATTAAATATGGGAAATGTTAGTTTATTATTTGCATACTGCATTAATAGGTTGTTTGGAAGTGTCTTGTATATGTACATTTAACATGTCTTAACTTATTAATTTCTAGATGATAAAGGGAAGGGAAAATTTGAAGGGGATTTGGCTAGGGCAAATCAAGAAGAGCAGGCAGGAGATGATGTTGATCTTGTTGATGCTGATGATGTTGATCATTTTGAGAATCTTGATCTTCAAAACAAAGTCACAAAACTTAAAGAGGATTTTACTAGGATGCTTAAGGCAAAGAAGGCAAAAGAGGCAAAGGAGCCATAGGTGAATAAAGGTATATGTCTTTTCCTGTTTATATGTCTTTGCCTGTTTAACAATGTTTATATGTCTCTTCAAAAGTTTTTTTAACAATGTTTATATATTCCAATGCTTCCAGAAGTGGTAGATCTATCCAGTGATGCAGGTTTAGAAGTTGATGATAAAGATGTTGTTTGCTTATATGATGCTAATTATCCTCTCACTGATGCTGAGATAAGGATGTTTAAGGAGATACCCACAACATCTAAAGGTCTTAGAAGACAACTTACTTCCACTTCTACAAGATCCAGAACTCCCATTGCTTCTACTTCTAGAAGACAACCAAGACCTAGATGTGTACTTCCATTGTTTGCTCCTAATGCTACTAATGCTCCACCACCTTTTCCCCTACAAAAAGGAAGTCCAAGTCCTAGCCATACTTTATCCTTTCTTCTGTATGTTGATGGTGTACTTGTATGTTGATGTTCTTGACCCATTTGGGTTGTTGATACTCTGTTATGTACTTTCTTAACACATTTGATGATGTACTTGATGTTTAGACATATGCTTGTTTATTTAAGTATTTCGCATTTGCAGTAATATTTAACCTATTTTGAGTTCGCTGCATTTACATTTACATTTGCAGTAATATGTAGCATTTGCATTTTGCATTTTACATATCTAAAATGTTCTGAGTTGACTGTATTTCCATTTAAAACATATATAGGCATGACTGCATTTCCATGCATTTCCAATTCTCAGTTTCATGACATTTAGCATTTGCATGTTGACTTTCTAAAGTCAAACTGCAAATAAAAAAACTCATGACATTTAGCATTTTTAGTTTGACTTTAGAAAGTCAAACTGCAAATGCAAAAGAGCTCATGACATAAGGGGTTGTTTGGATTTGCCTAATTCTCAGCTTCATATGTTTGTTTCTGCAATCTAACAAACATATCCACAACATATACCTAATTCTCAGCTTCATGACATTTAGCATTTGCATGTTTGACTTTCTAAAGTCAAACTGCAAATCCAAAAACTCATGACATTTAGCATTTTTAGTTTGACTTTAAAAAGTCAAACTGTAAATGCAAAAGGGCTCATGGCATAAGGGGGTGTTTGGATTTACCCAATTCTCAGCTTCATAAGTTTGTTTCTACGATCCATCTAACATATCCACAACATATACCTAATTCTCAGCTTTGTGACATTTAGCATTTGCATGTTTGACATTCTAAAGTCAAACTGCAAATCTAAAAACTCATGACATTTAGCGTTTTTAGTTTGACTTTATAAAGTCAAACTGCAAATGCAAAAGGGCTCATGGCATAAGGGGGTGTTTTGATTTACCCAATCATAAACAGAAAGTCAAAACTCGTGACATTTAACATTTGCATTCAAAAACTGTAATTCCATTCAAAACATGTATGGACATGACTGCATTTCTATTTGGCAAAACTCATGACATTTTGCATTTTCAGTTTGACTTTATAAAGTCAAACTGTAAATGCAAAAGGACTCATGGCAAATGTAAATGCAAAATGAAAATTCAAAACTCATATTATTAATATTACATATAACTAGTTTATATCATTAATACTACATCCAAGCAGAAAGATCAGAACAGAGAACCTACTACATTATCAGAACATCAACAACCCAAAAACCCTATGTTCAACCATGAACAGCACAAAAGCAACAAAATACCAAGACCTATAAACCCTTACTCGTTTTCTTCTATGTAAGCCACATAACTATCCTTTAGACCAATCCTAACATGAGTTCCAACCAACAGTTGTTCCAAAACCCTAAGCTTTGCAGAATCCCTTGCAATGATTTCTCTTATGTGATCCAAATACCTTCTAGAATCCCCCCGCTCTCCCAATGCTTCCCGCTCTACTATCAACCTCTGATTCTTACTGTTGGTCATGCTAAGGCCAGCACACTGATCACGTAGAAACCCTGCAAAAGCTTCTTCTTCACTGCGCTTTTGAACAAACCACACCTTCATACGATCCTACAGGCGAGAATAATTAACAACCTCAATTAATTGATCTAATATATCAAAAGTAGCCATGGACTAAAATATAAGAAGATAAATATGATAAGAGAGATATAAATAAGCAAAGTAAATTTCATTTGGTCTTGAAAATAGCAAAGTCATGATTGCAAACAGGAGATTAGACTCAAATTCATTAATACATACAGAATGAGTTATAGGGGGTTTTAAAGATAGATGTGATATTTTACTAATGGAACAAGTTGTAATGTAACTAAATACATTGATGATAACATGAATATAAGGTAATATGGCTAACAAACATTAATATGTGCATTTGCATAAAGAAACATAAAGAAACTACATGATACAATTTCCATTCATAACTTAACAGGATACAACATAAACTGATACAACTTAAAATGTATCATAGAATCCCTATAGTTGTCTCTCATGTTCCTCATCTAACTCTTCTTCTTGCCTACATTTCTCCAACCACTCATGTTGAGCCCATGCTTGCCTTGGTTCTTCTTTTAATGTGAGGTTTAATGCTTCTTCATTAGCCATTTCTTGATGAGTAACATTCCCATAAACCTACAACTCCAAATCAGCCATTTCTTCTTCTTCCATCAATTTTACTATTTCTTCTTCTTCCATCAACATTCCACTCCCACCTACACCACTACCACTTCCAGGAACTGTATCCTTACGGAATACCTTAACTACGTTTCTCATTATAATGTTAAGGTAATGCATGGATGGTTTAAGAGAAAAAACTGAAACATTAGCAAGTATCAAAGCAGCTCCTACAGTAATATCTTTTCCATAACCACCCTCATCAATGACTTTTTAATGTATTGTTCTAGGTATTATACCGGTAGATCTTTCAGAGTCAATGTGAGATCTCCAATCACATTCGGAGAACAAGTCTTGACTATTGCAACAACTTGGTCAAGTTTCCCATTGTTGAGAAAGTTCTTGATGTCTCCTAAACACCCACTCATAATGCTACCATTAACATTTACATAGTCAGTGGCGCTAACCCACGACCCACTCTTAAAATCCTCATCCTCACCTACATCCCAACAACCTTCTTTATATATTCTTGTGTCGAGATTACACACCCCTCCCTGTCATCCTGAATATTCGTTTGTTTAAGCAGCTTGGCTGCTTGAACAATACTCGTAGGACCGGGTATTATCCTAACTGGCTTTTAGGTTGTGGTGGAAGTTTCAACACGTGTGCTCCTACAGAGATGGATAATGGGTGTTAATTTGAGATCATAATCATCGATATCAAGATTCACTTCCTATTGATCATTTTGGTTATTAAGATCGGAATCCATTTTCTTAAAGATGGATAAAGTGTTACTG
Source organism: Tanacetum coccineum (assembly GCA_026074375.1). Lineage (NCBI taxonomy): Eukaryota > Viridiplantae > Streptophyta > Magnoliopsida > Asterales > Asteraceae > Tanacetum > Tanacetum coccineum. Next base: position 36,996 of record BQNB010043175.1, on the reverse strand, counting down.
AATTTGTAGGATTTAGGGGAGAAAGTATTACTAAATTTAGTTGTAACAAATATTTATAGTCTTACAGGAGAAAGTGTTGCTATGTTGGAAGTGTTACAGTGTCAAAAATGGAGGGAAGAAAATAGGAGGGAAAAAGATTATAAATAGTGACGTGGAAAAACAATTACTGACGTGGCTGTGAAAAAGTCAAGATGACTGGTCAAACTGGTAACAATGGGATATGACCGGCTACTAGGGTTTTGGCGATTAATAATGATATTAAAAATTATACATGGTTCATAACGAGACACTAGAAATAGTAAGTAGTTCATAAATGGTGTTTACTCTTTTAGTTATTGTTAGGAATATTATAATCTACTTGTAAACACTTTTATAAGTGTAGGGACTAGAACTGTTAGAAACTTACTCCCATATGAGGAGTTAGTTTATTTTTCACTAGAAGTAAGGTCACATTACTTGTATCAATATCAAGTAATAAAAGACATGTTATTATATTTTCTTTAAGCACACACACTTACACACTTTACACATAATAGTCATCAATCAAGATCCGTTCTTTCTTAATACGTGGTATCATCCCCAACGATTGCTAGATTAGTGTGTATTCTATTCATCTTCACTATTCTAACAAGATCCTTCATTGACATACCTTTTAAATTTCAAGATTTGAGCTTTTTGAAAAAAAATTGGTGTTTTTGATGGGGAATGATATAGGAAGATGATTAGATGATGTTAAGTTGTGTTTAGATTGAGATTTGTGGAGGATTTGAGGTGATTTGAAGTTTTGGTAGGAAAAATTATGGTTTTAGTTGATTTTTGGCTTATTATTGCTTAATTGTAGTGGGTTACATGTTTAGTGATAATTTGATGGACAAAAAGTGATAAAATTGATATTGAAGGTGAATTTCTATGGTTAAAAGTTGTTAAATACGTTTGTTTAGAAGGTCGAAGTTCTCACACGGTGTAAAGTTTGTTAAGGGTTTGTGTTACACGGTGTAAAGTTAGCCAAGGGTTTTTGTTACACGGTGTAAGTTTGTTAAGGGTTTGTGTTACACGGTGTAAAATTAGCCAAGGTTTTATGTTACACGGCATAAAGTTTGTTAAGAGTTTGTGTGTATAAACTCACAAATCACACATATAAGAAAATATTGAAGAGAGAAAGATGGTTGAGGTGTTTGATATTACTTGAAAGGATATTTCATACACACACTTGTAACACACACTCACACAACCTCTCTATGTGTAGAGAGGGTTGCTTATATAGTCCCTTGGAGCGGCCTTAGACCTTCTTGTAGGATTCCATAGGCCAGGCTTGGACTATTACAATATTTAGACTAACTAACTAGCCTATCAAACTAACTATTACATGCTTAATATCGTCTAACTATTACAACACTTGTGAGATCGATAATGATCGTCACTTCACTAAAACTGAATTCGTAATAATCTCCCCCTAAGGGACGATCATTGAGATTTCAATAATGATCAACACGTTCTGAATTCCTAACAATCTCCTCCTAAAGGGTGATCATAGAGATCTTTCTTTGTGACATTGATATTTGATCTTTGATGCTTCTTGTCTTGATCTTGAGTCTTGTTTGTGTAATAGTTTTGGTAGCTCCTTTTGTTCTAATCATGCTCTGATGATCTTGATCTTGAACTTCTCGGGATCATAAGTCTTGCATCGTTACTTGATTACCTTTGCATCACTTCACCTTCTTACGATATTGTGTCTTTGGACCACCATGCTCATACTTTATGCCATCTTGAAAGTCGACTAACAATCTCCCTTGGTAATCTTTAACTTGAACACTTTATGTCTTTAAGGAAGATGTTAAATATCAGAGTAGTGGAAGTCTTTCTCTTTGTTTGATCATGAGCTTTCTTGATTTCTTGAAACTTTAAGTCTTGAGTATGAGTATGCGGTTATGAATCTGACTCAGCTGGAATGAGGTCACACCACCATCATCTAATCCTGCATTTAGTTAGCAATAAACAACAGATATTGACGAATATGGCTTTGTCATTCGTCGAAGTTCGATTGCATTAACCTCTGGTTCCCTATTTTACGGTATAAATATTGTACCCGTGATCAGGTAGATTCAAAACCTCCTTGACAGGGTTTCTAGCTCGAAGTGTTGGATCCTCTAACACATGTGCATTAGATTCATCGTACTTTCCCATTACCGGAACGTCTCAAAGCAGACAACACAATAAGAGTGAATCAGTTAGTTACTAGCTAACTAATTGAGTCATCAATTCATAGACTGGACCAAATTCAATATCCAGTTTACACAAACTTGATTCATGTATAATTTCGCAAGTCACCTATAGCAGTGTTGTTTGATGTTGACACTGGAAGGATTTCCATTCGTCACTTTGAAACTAAAGAGTATCACTCTGAATGTTCTAGCAAGATCACAAGGATAATGCGTAGGACTCTTAGATAACACTTGTGTTCTTTGTTTGTGAACAACAAGTGTATTTTGGGATTGTGTCCTAATTAGATTTATTATTGATCACTTTTGGCACTAGACTCAATAAGTGCGTTTTGGTTTTAGTGATCGGATGTCACCTTTTTAATACCAACTAACTCAGAGTGAGAAAGTCGATAGATAACGTGTTAATCTTCATGAGAAATGAAACAAGAGTCTTTTGAGAGACCTTGAGTGGTTGGGAGGGTTATACATTACATCATCGGGTCTATGATGACTTGTCTTCAATATCAGAATCAACTTTGTGATGACCGATAGATTATGCATTAACCCGATTTCTGGCTAAGTGTATGGAGGGCTTCTTTCTTTTCACCCTTTATCCTTACATTTCTTTTTAATTCTTCAACCCATTCAATGTTAGACCAACGTGTCCTCATTATCACTTTACTCCTTTTTTATATCATACCTAAGGACTGGGAAACATTATTCCCATTCTCACTTTACTCCTTTTTTATATCATACCTAAGGACTTCTAATCTATCTACTGGAGCGTCCCTGAGTAGATGCCTCTGGGTCTTACTGGATCATGGGATGAATACCTAACCTTAACCGCCTTATATCTCCTTAAGAATCATCACTTGATCGGTCATTGTGTATTACCATTGTAGCCATAAAACCATTTGAAAATCAATCAAAGTACTTGTGATATAAATAAAAAACATTTGTACTTTGATAGTTTCATCCTTCAGAAATGCCCCCCCTACACATGTTCATCAATATTCAAAATTGTTTTGCACATGAAGGGAGGAGACCGCACTTGAGTCATAATGATCACATTTATATTTTAGTTTAATGTTCTCCCCCTCAAAATAGCATACCATATGATGTTTTTGATATCAATGGAATAAAATGGCTATTTGAGTATTTTGAAAGCACATGAGAGGAAATGGTTATTGCATGATTATTATTAGGACTTTCTGAATGTCTTAAACAAATTCAAAAGCTAGTTGTCGATATATTACACATTTTTCAATAATTATTTTTATCTTTGAAGAATTGCTTTTTTGTTTAAACTTATTATTTCTTTATACTCCCCTTCAATCATACACATGCGTGTTACTAGCTTAAATTAGATGACACCACAGTTAGTTTGAGGGATAGAGTTAGTGTTGAGCACGTAGAATTGAAAGATTTTGAATTTTTAATGAAAAATCATTGAAAAACTGTGCTCAAACACTACATGTTTTGGACATATAAAAATATTCTTGAAATTTTGTGTCCACAAACATTAAAATTTTGGTTTTGAAAGCCCCCCCTCAAAAATGGAAACCAGTCTAAGGATTTATTAAGGAAGGGAGTGTTGAACGCATAATTTTGAAAGATTTTGAAAAATATTTTTGATAAACTCTTGAAAAAATGTGTTCAACCTTTTGAAAAACCATGTACTTAAGCTCAATATTTGTGAATATATGTATAAACGAGCTCAAGTCCAAGAAGTTATAAGCTTCCCGTTATGAGGATGAATGTATAGAAATGCACACTCTCTTATTTGAGCAGACTCTTAAAACGTTTATGATAAGTATACTAAAAAACAAGAAGATTTCTCTTCTTTTGAAGGTAACGTGCACTGAAACGTACACTTCCCTTTTATTTAAAAACCGAGTTGTGCACTGATGTGTACACAAGTCATTTTGATGAGCAAAATTTTAAAATATCTTGAAAACCTTTTAAATAAATTTTGCTCCTAAACAAGAAGATTTCTCTTCTTTTCAAGGTAAAGCGCACTGAAGCGTACACTTCCCTTTTATTTGAAAATCGGGTTGTTATCTGCCATTTAATAACAAGGCATTGACTTGAGCTACAAAACATTCAATGTTTTGTTTAAATAGCTCAAGACCGAAAATATTTCTCTTTTCATTGTTAAGGATAAACTCAATGAAGCAAACATTTTCCTTTTATATGAGGCACGGGTTATAATCTGACATTTGATTACAAGTCATTATATTGAAGTGCGGGTTGCAATCTGAAATGATTGCAATCTACTTTTTTATCAAATTAGAAAACACCCTTTGGAACCCATTTAAGCATGATACTAATGGGTTTACCAAATTTTGAAAAGCATTTGAAGGTTGTGTCAATTCAATGCAAAGAAGTTGAATTCCAACGAGGACTATAAACTAATGTTTCATTTGGAAAAATGCTCGTGGAATCAACGAAGATTTAGAATTCCTTTTGTTTTTCCATTGATTATAAAGACTTTGTGTTTCTTGAGGATTCTAAATCTTGATGATGAGGAAGATTTCCATTTGTTGTTGAAACCCGGTATTTCATTTTGAGATTTTATTTTTGAAATGAATGAAAATCTTCCACTATTTGGAATTTTCAAAGTAGAGTCATTTTTGTTTTACAATGAAAGCATTTTTTATTTTGAATATTTGAATGGTTTTAAGTGACTTCGCTTTCGTCTCCACACTTGCTTTACCAATGTAAAGCGAGAGTTTGGAGCTTCAAAAACCTTCCTTTTCCTACTTGAATTACTTGATCTGAAAACCTTTTAAGAAGTTGGTGTTTCACAAGCTTGGGGTTTCTTAGAAAACTTCTTATCTTTTTGAAAAGAATAGGTTGTAAACCGAGACACCCTCTTTGGAGATGATTTTGAAGATTCACCCGTGTAAATATTCGGTGAAACACTTACATTTTGTGTTGAAAAGTTTGAAATCGGAGATTTCCCTTTGTCCCGGTTAAGAGAATCAATCATTGCTTTTAGAGCATTGTATGAAGTTCTCAAATCGCTATATTCTTTTTGAAATGAAAGAAGATCTTGTGATGCCAATTTTGATTATGAAGAAGTAACTTGTTCAAAAACTGATATTTTTTAGCGTTAGAATCTTGAATCTTACGATCCAATTGTCGTTCAAGGACAACTTTTGTATTATCAAGTTTTTCAAAATATGTTTCGAACTTGTTTGTTTTCTTTGAAAAGTCGACTTTAGCATCCTCAAAATCTTTTGTTTGTTGAGCTAAAATCCTTTCGAGCCCCTTAATATTTTTTTTGAAACTTGAGGTTTCATTTCCGAAAAGAATATTTTCTTCCCCGATTTTGATTCAACATTTGAAGGATCAGAATCATACAAAGATTTTTGAAGGAAATCTTTTAGTAATGAAGCGACACTGTATTCCAACTCGATGTTTATGGTTTCAGGATCTTCAATGTCAAACTTGATTTTGGCTTCGTCACTTTTATCATTTAAAACATGACCATTTTGCAAGGATGTTGAAGATTTTTTAGAGATTTAGATTCAAGAGAAATGCACTGTGCCTTTAGTTTTGCAAAATCCTTTTCATACTGGGCACATCGTTTTGTCATTTCTTCTTTGACATCTGTAGGTTGTTTTGAAAGTTCTGTTATGGTCTTTTTGAGACAACAATTTTCATTTTCCAAAGAAGAGTTTTGTTTAAAAATCTCGTTCTCATATACATGGCTGTGTGACTCGAATTTGACTGACTCAAATTGGGTTTTGAAAAATTCTTGCTAAATGTCCAAAATTAAACATGTTTCATCAAACTCGTCTTCAAGAGACATGGACATACTTTAAATCATCTTTCATTTCTTTGACAATACCCTTTTCAAAGCAGTTTAGTTGAAGATTGACATCTTTAACTAAAGGTTCAAATTCATCAGACATTCGATTTCTAGCTATCCTATTGATATTTTATTTATAAATCTGTGCATAACTCGGAGTACTGACAAATTCATCAGACATTCGATTTCTAGATTCAATTATCTTATCTTTTGAAAAATGTTTTTCTTTTTCCTTATATCTCTCAAGCTCGTTTGTCAATAACACATTCGCTTGCTGAGCTTCATGATTAACCTTCGTACATTTTTCAATATCACAATTAAGGTTATTGATCAAAGAAGCAAACAAGGCACGTTGTTGCTCATCATCTACATAATTATGTTCTTCCTTATCTCTATCCGGATCCATATTTGGTATATCAGAAATAATATTACTATTATTCTCATTCGTCACATATGTGTTTGGAATAGATTTAGGTTGTTCATGATTTTGTATCTCATGAAGAAACATATTTTTAAACATATCATTATGTACCTCAAATACTGTATCACTATCATTTAAAGGTCGAATATCAACATCTGCATCATTCCCTGAACTGCTTCTTTCATTGTCAGAACTTTCGTTTTCATTCCCTAATCTGCTGTATTCATTCCTTGAACTGTTGTAATCATGTTGCTGTTCTAACGACGTACTTGAGTTAAATGTGCATTGCTTATCAACCAAGCTAGCACCCAATGCTATACCCTCAGTGACCAAACTAGCTTCCAATGTTGCACCCTCAGTGATGAAAAGCTTCTAATGCTGCACCCTCAGTGACCAAACTAGTTTCTAATGCTGCACCCTCAGTGACCAAACTCTCTTGTGTTTGCATCTCACTTTCTTTCAGCCGCTGTTCAATCTCCTTTAATGCTTGAACTTCTCTTTCTTTCATCCATAATTCTCCGTATTTAAGTACTCTTTCATCAATAAGCTTATCAAGTTCTGTCAAATACCGGAGTAAATTACGTTTGTAAGTTTCAGGTTCGCATCCTGTAGAATCTTTAAAGTTCTTTTGCAAGCATTATTATGAAAATCCAAAGCATTCACCTCTTTCGAATCAAAAAATTCCTTGAACTGTGTTCTGAGTACATCAAGACAAGTCTTTGAATCACGCCCATGAAAATTGTTTCTTTCAAGTTGCCATTGTAGTTGATTCAAATTGTGGTATGTCTTCTCTTCGAAAGTTTGATGCTCTTCATGGAAGAATATACGAAATGCAATTTCAAATGGTCTTGTGTTTCTGAATTCTGAAAACTTATGGAGATTTCCAAAATGTGACTTGAGCTCTTTAAACGATGCCACGCACTTCGAGTGCAATAGTTTTTCTTCGAGTTACATCTGTTGCAATTCTCTCTCTTCTGAATTTGAACTTGATGATTCCATTGAATTCCGATGTGTGAAATTGATTTGTTGATCTTTTCGATGATAATGAAGTGTTGTGTGTGGTTTGAACTGTTAACCCGTGATTTTTCCCGTCAAAAATTAATTTCAAAAATTTCTTTCGCTAAAGTTTGAAATTCTATTTAGAATCCAATTCTAAGTGTAAGAAATTTTTTTTTGAAATTTTATAAGTTTTACGTCAAACTTAACCGTAAAAATTTGAATTTTGTCCAAAAATTTTGAATTTTATCTCAAAATTTTCACCCTTGTACCAAAAATTAAGTTTGACGTAAAAAATTGATATAAAGATTACCGTAAAAATTAAATTCTACGTAAGTTTTCCCGCCAAAACGTTTTTTTACTTGAACCTCGGGATTTAACTTAAATCATGGGATTTTAGCTTAAACTACGGGATTTTGCTTAAACTGCTGGTTTTGAGCTTAAACGTCGGGTTTCTATCTTTGACCGCGGGATATAGACTTAAACCGCGGGTTTTGAACATAAACAACGGTTTTCTATGTTAAACCGCTGGATATAGTCTTAAACAGCGGGTTAGAGGCTTAAACCGCGAGATTTTCTTAAACCACAGGATGTTAAAACTGTAAACCGTGGGATTTGCACTTGTAAACCGCATGATCTTAAACCACAGTCACTTGGTCATAAACTCATAAACCGTGGACACTTTCCTGTAAACCGTGGGTATGATGGTTTGAAACTGCGGGTATGAAGATCTTAAACAGCGGGTTTGAACAAAAACGTACAAAAACTAAAAAATCTCCTAAAAACACAATTTTCAATGTTTTTTCTTGATTCTTTTTGCACAACTAAATATTACTAGGCTATATCTATCATAAAACCTAAACTTTAACGTTTTTAACAATAAAAAATTTAAGATTAAGATTTTCGAAATATGCCTAAAAACTTACATTTTCAAGATTTTTGCAAGATAAAACGCACACAAAACAATACACACGAGTTATAAACGTTTTAAGAGAGAAAAGATGCGAGATTTTTGAGAAATAATGGATAAGCAAAATAAGCTGACGCCTAATAAGCACTAAATAAGCATAAAATAAGCTAGAAATCCATACATCACAACACTAATCAACCCAAGATGAAACCATGGCGAATGATACCAAATGTAGAAACTCACAAATCATACAAACATATAATATAGAATAGAGAAGATGGTGGAGGTGTTTCTTGATATTACTTTGAAAGGGAACACACACACTCACATACCCTCTCTATGTGTAGAGAGGGTTCCTTATATAGTCTCATCGACCATCTTTGGGCCTTCTTGTGGGCTTCCATAGGCTGGTCTTGGACTATTACAATTTTTAGACTAACTAACTAGCCTATCAGACTAACTATTACACTCTTAATATCATCTAACTATTACAAGACTCGTAAGATCGATAATGACCGTCACTTTACTAAAACTGAATTCCTAATATTTTTTTTCAATTTAGAAGCAAAATAATAAGCAACATGAATTACTCTTCAACAAAAATATATAACAAGGTAACATGATCGAATAAAGCCTTTGTAAACAAACTAGGTGAACTTAAAAAGCATGGTTCTAACAAGATCCTTAAACATTTAAAGATATCAAGCCTATTTATCTTCCTAGCTGTGTAGCCTAGCCAACTTGTTGGTAACAACAACGTCCAATTATGAAGCACGCTTAACAATTTCCTTTCTCTTGTGGGTAGACACATTATGTGCAATCTCAGCACGGTAGGTTCTGTTGTGCATCATGAGAATCCCCAACTCTTTGGTGTTGTGCACAACAAACTTCTTGAAGCTATTTGGCAAAAAGTGACGGGTCTTCTTGTGTGAAGCGTAACTAATGTTGGGCATAAGAGTGACACCTTTGAACTTCCTCCTTACATGGGAGTCAATACACTTTGGCTTGCGCCATTTTTCCTTGACGCATATTTTCCAGTCACCGTGAGGCCTCTTAAACTTGTTGACCCTCTTCTTGACGATCTTCTTATCAAGCTTAGGAACTGCCATTTCTTACCTGTAAAATGGGACTGCAATTAAGAAGAACCCTATGCGGATATAAGAGAATATAAAAGAGAGAAAGATGGTGGAGGTGTTTGATATTACTTGAAATGATATTTTATACATACACTTGTAACACACACTCATACACCCTCTCTATATGTAGAGAGGGTTCCTTATATAGTCCTTTGGACCGGCCTTGAGCCTTCTTGTGGGCTTCCATGAGCTGGGCTAGGACTATTACAATATTTAGACTAACTAACTAGCTTATCGGACTAACTATTAAATGCTTAATATCATCTAACTATTAGAAGACTCGTGAGATCGATAATGATCATCACTTCACTAAAACTGAATTCCTAACAATCTCCCCTTAAAGGACGATCGTTGAGATCTCAATAATGATCAACACAATCAACACTTTCTGAATTCCTAACATTATGTTACACGGTTTAAAGTTTATTAAAGGATTTATTAGTTGTCAAAAGTTTACACCATCAAGTAGTTTACACAGTCACAAGTTTACATCGTCAAGGGTGGATCACCCCCTATAACTTAATCAAAAATAAAATAAGAATGGATAACGCTCAAGGACAATCACCGCACACTTAATGTCACCACCCATAGTCTGGACGGGGTATGCCTAACCGCCGTCCACGTCTTCCTTACGGAGCACTCTTCCGCGACAAATTAGCAGTGACTAGATTCCAAGTTAAGAATCACGTGAACCGCCCAAAAGGGAAATGCATATTCGCTAAAGAAGAGTAAAGGCCAAGTTTTCCTAAAACAAAAAAGAATCAGTTACCCGTGATGGTACGGCTGACAAACTGTAAGTCAAATAGTAACAACATGAAGATCCTTCATTAACATATGATTATGCAAATATAGGCACGATCAGGCTTTAATAAGACCAAAGAGTTTTTTGAGTGTTTGTTGAGTTGCTAAGCCTTGAATAACCTATGTTAACACAAAAGAAAACACTACGTTAAGTGAAGCGCAGGGGGTATCCCTGCGAATCACCTCTGGCATGAGAGTAAGTATGTGCTTTGTATTTGGTAAAGTATGATAACTTAAGTAAGTGTGTAAAGCATTCTAGCCATACCTGAAGCCCTTACCCTCTATTTATAGGTGTAGAAATGAGATGGGACGAGGCTTAGCACAAAGAACCGTGATCGTGAGGGCGTCCTATGATTTAAGGGGTGATTCTTGAGGTTGTGTACCACGATCTCTATTTTGGCGAGGAGACCTTGATGGAGATGGAGAACGTGGGTTTGACTATCTGACCTTTGCTCCAGTTTTGTCAAAGGCCCACTGCGAAGGGTGTAGGGCTTCGTGTGGTGGATTCCATACTGGTAACCATCTCGAAGATGGTTTTACGCCACTTGAAACTATTCGAAGGTTATTGATTGTAATTGGGAGAAGATCTTATTCAGGCTTCAAAGGGGAGGCCTTTGAACTGAAGAGGAGGGTACGTCATCAAGCCCCTTAGTCGAATGTAATATATGCATCTATGTATGTATTGCTTTGGACTATCATTCTTAAATAAGATCGAATACTATGTTCCAAGTTGCATATACTAAACAGTGAAACCTACTTGCCTCGGGGTTAGTTAGGGGTTTTAAATGCACATTACTCAACAGTCAGCCTTGGTTATCATGAACTTCTTATCTTAATTAAGTTTGAAATCAGAGAAGTCTCTAACCTTTTCTACGTGTGCGATCTCACAGGTCTCTAGCTTCGCCTATATAAACGGCATTCCTAAACCCTTTTTTCCTTTTATCACCTCCATTATTCAGCTTTCTTCTTCTTGAAATATTCTTCGGCAAATCTAAGGTAACAATTTCAAAATCTATTTTTTAGTTATGAGTGCGAAGGACACCATAGTTGTGCAGCGTTATAGTTTGTCAGCCAAGGAGTTGAATGAATTCCTTTCTTTCTATCCCATTCCTTTAGAGTATGATGTTATGTTTTCCAAATCCACTCAAACCATCTTTGACGCTCCTCCTGGTTATGTTGGCTTGTACACACATTCTTTTTCTCATGCCAACCTCAGGTTACCTCTTACTGACTTTTTTTGTGAGGTTCTTCAGTATTTCAAAGTTTACATTTCCAGGCTTAACCCTTTTGGTTGTGCCAAACTAACAACTTTCATCATTATGTGCAAAGATTATGGTTGTGAACCCTCTGTTGACCTCTTTTGAGGTTTCTTGAATCTTTGTCAGGCTGGTAGCTGGCTAACTTTCCAAAAAAGGTCTGAAAAACACATTCTAAACCTTCTTCCCAAGGTCATTACTCATATCGAGGTCTGGCATGAATGATTCTTCTTTGTCCAAGACTCTATTATCTCTTCCAAGTACCCACAACTTCTGCTTGATGAAAACAAGCTTAATTTAAAATCCTTCAAAGATAAGCTCCCTCCAAATATAGATGAAAATCCTTATTTCCAGCGTCTTGGTCGATATCATACAAGTGTTCGTGTGTTTGATGATCCCATTCTATATTTAGCTGGCCTTAAGCCCTCATGGAAGTTTGGCCAACAACGGCCTGCGATCATTGTGGGCGGCAAGGGTATTTATCTTTCTCGAGTATTCCTTTAGTCTTCTTTTTTGCTGATATATGATTTATTTCCTCATTTTGCAGAGATGGCTTTTAGGAACTTTATCTATACTGAAGATGATGATGACCTTGCTTTTCTGCCTTAGGATCCATCCCCAGGATTTGGTACTGGTTCCCCTTCTGCCTCAGTGAATACAAAAAGCTTCCTAAAGATGTTGAGGAGCATGAAGTTTAGCCTGTAGAGATTACCGTAGATTCATGGGAGAGTCCAAAAGTCGATGTGTTTATTGTTCACCTTGGGAGTGTAGCTGCCCGCATCAAAGAGAGGAAGTGTAAAACAAGGGGAGGTTCTTCAAGGCCTCCTATGAAGAGGAAACTAGCCTTCGGGTCATCAAGTTCCTGTGTTGTACAAGCCAAAAACTCTGCTTCTAAGGATGATGATCCTATTCTTTCCATATCTAATGATGATGAGGGTAAATTTCTAGTTCATTTAGTTCTCTCTAAAGGTATTGATTTGCTTATTCATCCTTTGTCATCTTTATGTGTTTTTTAGGCCTCCCTGACTATTTTGAGCTTAAAGATGCTAATGCCTGTCACCTGAAGATCTCCGCTATCACTCAACCAGCTTGGAAAGGTCATTTGGATAATCAAATAGATCTGGAATTAATTGATCTTCATGACCACTGTTATGCGCGACAGGCTGTGGTGGATAATGTAGTTAACAGGAGGGCAAGTAGGTTTTTCTAGGTTATTGAGAAGATGAGAGGTGAAGCTGATGTTATCAAGGCTAGGGAAAGATCTCGTAAGGAGGAATGTAAAGCTGTTATGGCAGAGTTTAATTACAATCCTGCTATACTAGCTCTTCGAGATAATATTTCTTTGCTGACTGCCGATGTTAAAGAGCACAAAGGTAGCCTTGATAGGATGATGTTAGAAAGCCAAAAATAGGCAGGCTACCAAGTGACCCTTTCGACCCTTGAGTCAAAGGTTGATTCCTTAGAGGCTGAGAAGGCTAGACTGGAGGCCGTTGAGGTGTATCTTTGTAGAGAGGTTGAGGAGCTTAAGTAAGATAGGAGGGATGTAGTGTCAAAGGTCGTAACTTATGCTACCATGGAGTTGGTGCATAGTGATGAGCTAGGCAGGCTTGTTGGTACGTTGGTGTCCTCTGCCATTACTTATGGACGCTGCAGAGCGTATGATTCGGTCGTCGTAGGACTTCTACATGAAGTTTTACAACTCCCTAGGCAGAGCACCTAATCATTGTAGTAGTAGTATAGGCAAGACTCGGGGGGTTGTTATCATTCACTCGGGGAATAGGTTAGGAAGGCTTGACCATGGTCTAACAGAATTCTAAGAGTTGAGAGAAGATTCTTTTTGTATTTTTATGTTTTATGGAAAGCAAGTAAATCATATATTTAAGAGGGGGTTTGGTTTTAGCTAATAAACTAAATAACAACTATGCTAGTGGTGACAACAATAAGATAAAAGATTGTGCTTATATAATCATGTATTACTCCTTAGATTGCTTCTCCTAGTATTATTGCTTTGTCACCCTTATGATGATCTATGTAATTATTTCCTAAGTCATGAATGATTTACACCAACCCGCCGTCTATTTAGTATTCCGTTAGAGGAACGCACAAGTAAGGTAGTATGAAGACTATTACAAGGCCCCTAAGGGTATATTAAATGGGTGTGAAATATATTAAGAGTGGATCAACCATATTAGGGGGCAAGGTAGTATGAAGAATGTTACCCGATTGTATCCTTTTTTACACAATCATGTTTTCCTAGACATATTAACAGCGATACAGACAAAAGCTGGTTTTCTAAGACCTAACATGCATATCCATCACAAGAAGCAAAACTACTAAGATCTACATTATAGGAGGTTTAGCCAAACATGTTAAAGATAAAGCAAGAACAATAAATAATCACATAACAAGACATATTGAATGATTAAGTAAACCTCACTTGATTAAAACATGAGTTAGAGAAAGTACAATAGGGTTTTTAGGCCCTAAAATTGTCCCTAATAGCTGCTAAACGAACTAGGGTTTGTACCCTCTTTTTATTCTAAAGTTACACACTCAAAACCCTAAACTCGGTTTTGTATTGTTGATCCCACTTCAATAGATCGAATTCCATAAGATTATATAAGGTTTAGTTATATTAGATAAATCTAACACAACTATAGTAGAAACTTTGAATGTATTAAAGATTATGCAGAATCTAATCTTTAATATTAAGAAGAACTATCAATGAAACAGTAATTATATGAACATATAATTCAACAAACAAAAGCTTCAATATTATTAATACGAATACTCTTAAAGTATTAGGGTTACAAAGACCTTGAAGCTATGATAATTCTATGAATGACTCGTATTGGTATGGTGCGTTATGTATGGTGTGGTACATCAATCTCTATGCCCTAGGACATGGTTTTATACACCAAGGAGTCCTAAACGGCTTACAATACTTTCCTAAGTAATCATAGTCTTCTAAACAAATAACTTATACATATCTCTTACCAAAATATCTCATACAAATCACATAAGTAGTACTAACTAACTCAACAATACTAACTTCTTCACTAGCAGCATTAACTCTTTCAACAACATTAACTTTGTACTAACAGTAGTAACTTTTGTACTAGCAGTAGTAACTACTTAGAAGTTTTTCTTCTAAGTCTCTGAGTAGTCTTAACTTCCACTAGCAGTAGTAACTTCTTCTAGCAGTAGTAACTTCACTAGTAGTCTTAAACACTTAGAATAATTTTCATTGAATTCCTCCAGCAGCACTAACTTTGACTGAGCAGCATTAACATCAATAAGAGTAGCAGTAATACTAACAGCATTAAGAAGGCTTTTAATCCTAACAATCGTCCCTTAAACTTGATATTTATCTCCGAAATCATCAAGTTTCTCCATTAAAAGCTCCATAATCACCAGGTTGATGCTTTCAAACACTTCATGGATTCTTAAGCTGTTTTATGATCAATTTACACAGCTGATAAGCTATTTCACTTTCATAATCAATTTGAAGCTTCTTTTCCAACATCTATGAAAGTGTAAGTGGTGCAAGTGGATACTTCTTCTCTATTAACATGTAAATTTGCATATGTTGCATCCTTAAGAAATGTACTCCACAGGAGTCATATAACTTCCATTCCAACACTTTGTATGCTTGTTAATTCCTCCATACCGTATCTTCTACATGTGGTTCAAACATATTTTTCAAATCATTCCATAATACCAAATCCAAGTCTTCCACTAGTCTTGTTGATCCATATCTAGCTTTTACCAACTTGTACAAATCTTCCAAGTCTTCCATGTCAAAACTTTTAAGAATGTGACTAAAGGTCATATACATCTGAGACTTTCCATCAGCTCTTACTATTTAATAATAGCTTTTCTTTCCTTCTTTGTGGATCTTCCAGTCAACAATCCTTAGAGACTTAACAGCCAAAGGTATAACATCAATTGTTACCTCTTCTTCATTTGGAATGATTTCTAAACACTGTTTAAGCTCTATTGTTTCTTTATCATCATCCACCTTTTGCTTCTTAGTACTCTCTTGTTCCAACTCTTCTCCTGCTCTCTTTGAACTACCTTCCATCAAGTCTGTTCTAAATTCCTCAAACATGTTTACCATTTTGAAAGCTTTGTCAAACAATTCTTTGATAGAATCAAAGTCTTTAGACTTCAAATCTTTGTGCTTCCAACCTTCCATGCTCTTAAGATAAGTAATCATGGTCTTCTTCTATTGAGTTTTAGTTGGTGGTTTGTTCCTCTTCTCCTCTGCTCTTTTAGCTGCAAAGTGTTTTCTTCTTTGCTCTAGGAGTTCTTTAAACAATGTGGCTTTTTCTTTAATTGTAAACTGCTCTTGTTCTTCAGCTTGCAGTCTTTCAGCCAACTGGTAATCAGCATCAACTTTTGCTTGAATGTCATCCCAAGCAATATTGGCTTCATCAATCTTTTCTTCTTCAGCTCTGGCAATTCTTTCCTCTTCATCAATCTCTGCTTGTAATTTAAGTGCAATCTCTTCATCAAGCATGATTTGAACTTTCTTCTTTGTAGGCTTCACAGGTTCAGGTTCTACCATTTTCCCTTTGCCTTTGTCCTGAACTTTTGCCTGTGATGGTTGTTGTGAAGATCTCGTTATTGTAGGTGTACCCAGCTCAGTAATAACAATTCCTTTCCTTGGAGTTGGAATTGTAGCAGTTGTTGTTGTAGCAGCACTAACCTTTGTTGAAGCACTGACAGCACTAACTGGTACACTTGGCTCTTCTATAACATCCCCTTTTACCTTGGGTTTTACACTTTTCAAAGCTGCAAGTGCTTGAGCCAAAGTAACTTCATCAACAGTTAAATTCACATCTTTAGCAGCAACTTCTTGTTCTGCAAACATCTCATCACCAGTCAAAGTATCCACATCAAACATCTGTTTGGATGCATCCTCACCTAAATCTTCTTCATCACAACCCCCCCCCACCCACCAAACCCACCCCCTCCCCTCCCCCATCCCACCCCCCCCCCCCCCCCCCCCCCCCCCCCCCCCCCCCCCCCCCCCCCCCCCCCACCCCCCCCCCCCCCCCCCCCCCCCTCCCCCCCCCCCCCCCCCCCCCCCCCCCCCACCCCCCCCCCCCCCCCCCCCCCCCCCACCCTCCCCCCCCCCCCCCCCCCCCCCCCACCCCCCCCCCCCCCCCCCCCCAGGATTCTACCCTAGTTGTCAAACCAACTTTATATAACCTCTTCAGCTTGTGAGTTCTTGACCTTTTTTTCTATTCAAGCTTCTTGACCCTCCTCTTCAAACTAGCAATTTCATTTGGTGACTGGTCTTTGTCTTCTCCAAATCAAGAACCATTTGTTGTAAATTGGTACATAGTTCCATCAATTCCTTTAGTTTAAGACTATCCTCATCACTTTGAAGTGTGTTACCTCTTGAGAGCAGTGGATCATTGGAAAGTTTAGATACATTCTTAAATCTAGTTTGAGCAATTGTATCCCCCATATTTTTTTGGCACCTGGGACCACCACCTGAAGTAGTTCCTAGGGAACTAGATTCATTAGGTGTTGCCTTGGATCGGGTCTTAGTTATGTTACCACTGTCTTGCTCTGCTTCTAAGCTAGAAGCAGTAGTGGCAGCCCTCACCAAACTGTCACCCAACTCCTTATAGACAACCTCATCTGTAACAATGTCTGTAGGACCACTAGGCTGAGGTACCTGAGTGTCCTTTCTCTTAGGCTTCCTAGGTTTTTAAGTCTTTTGAGGTTGAGATGTTGATGGTTGAGTAATAGTGGGTGTGTGATAGGGATCAGTTGGAATTGCTGAACCTTCACCCAATTCTTGTTTGTTTTGTACCACCATTGTTAGAAATAAAGGTGTTACTCTTCCAGAAAAATCTTTTCCTACCCTTCTCATATTTCCAAAAATCTTCTTAGTGTGAGAGGGTGCAATGTAAATTCTCTTGTGAGTTGACATATCATCAAGTTGTTGTTCCAGAAATACTTGCACAAACCTTGGATACATCAAAAATTTCCCAGACAAATTATCCAAGTTTCTTACCATACTTTCAAAAATGTATTTTGAAAAGTTGAATTTCTGATTTGCAGCTAAGCAGATAATTGCAGATGTCATAGTGATACTAAACTCTTTCCATGTAGTAGTCTTTGAACTTTGGCATTGTAAAATAGTATGAATCAGAAATTTCTATTGTGGGGAAAAGAATGCCTTATAGAAAGTAAGCTTTTGTGAAATCTTATCATACCCCATCCTTGTAAGTTCTTCAAAAATGTTAGAGTTTGGTAAATAATCAATACCTTCAGCATCTTCTAGTTGAAGATCTCTTCTAACAGTTGATTTTGTGATAATTATCTTCTTACCATCAACTAGGGCATGTAACTGAACTTCCCCATTAATAGTTTTGGCCTTGACAATAGACCAGAACTGTTCGATACACGAAGTATATATAGTAGGATTAACGGTTAAAGCATATTTTATAGGTTGTGCATTCAGAAAATCCACAATTTGTTGAAACCCATCACTTTCTTCGGGTTTAGACAAAAAATGCGACCATATTGTGAGTATCTGCAAACTTTAGATTCACCATTTGTGTTGGGTATTGATAATGGATGATAAAATTGAGTTAGGGTTTGTAGTTAGAGAGTATTTGAAAGATTGAAATCGATTAAATGATTGATTAAAACCCTTAATTGAAGTATTTTTAAAAATACCCTCAACAGCATTAACTTAGAACCAACAGTAGTAACCCAGCAGTAGTAAGTTTTATGCCTAGCAGCATTAACTTAGAACCAGCAGTAGTAAGTTATGCCTAGCAGTATTAACTTTGAGTCACCAGTATTAACTCCAATTCCATTCCAAAAAGCTTTCCATTATCAATCTAACACTTTTCTTTGCTTTTCCTTCAAATTGTTAGTCCAAAAACCAAGAAAACACAAGCCATAGCAATTTTCACAATTATCACAATATTAATTATACCTAGTAGTATTAAGTATAACTAACAGTAGAAACTCAGCAGTATTAAGTATAATCAGCAGTACTAATTATACTTAACAGCAAAAACTTTTAATGACATGAATAACAGTACTAATTCATACAAAACTCTACAAAAACATAAAGAGATAAAAGACTTTAAAGATTCATCATTCCAATACTAACAATCAAATATTGAAATCTACTTACATCAAAAGCTTTTGTAAGCAAATCTGCAACATTCTTGTCAGTATGGATTTTGACCATTTGAATCAATTTCTTTTCATTGCAATCTCTAATAAAATGATGTTTGATCTCTATATGCTTTGTTTTTTTAATGAAAAACAAGATTTTTAATTATGTAAATAAAACTGTTATTGTCAATAAAAATCTTGGTATGCATAAAATTGTACCCATAATTAAGTAGTTAATTCTAAATCCAAAGCACTTATCCACAGCAACTTGAAGTTGCCACATACTCAGCTTCTGTGTGGAATTTGCAACTACTGTCTATTTCTTGCACTGCCATGATATTAATCTACATCCAAGGAATTAACAACCTCCTGTTGTAGACTTCCTATCCAAGCTTGCTCTAGCATAATCACTTTTAGTGTATGTTACCAAATCAAAAAGAGAATCTTTTGGATACTAAAGGCCTAATTTTGGTTGACCTTTTAAGTACCTAAAAATCCTTTTTACGACATAAAGATGTGAAACCTTTGGATTGACTTGGTATTTAGCACAGACACACACTACAAACATGATGTCAGGTCTTAAAGATATAAGATACATCAATGAACCAATCATTGACCTATACATTTGAAAAACCACTTCTTTACCATCTTCATCCTTGAGCAGAGGCTTTTGAGTTTCCATTTGTGTGCTTGCAGTCTTGACTTTTGTAAACCTAAATTTCTTTGAAATTTCTTCAACATATGTATCTTGACTAATAAATATGCCATCCTTCTTTTGCTTCACTTGTAATCCTAAGAAGAATGTAAGTTCTCCCATAGAACTCATCTGAAATTTCTCATGCATTAACTTCTCAAATGCAATGCATAGCTCCTTCTTTGTTGAACCAAAGATAATATCATCCACATAAACTTAGACTAGCAAAATATCACCTTTATGCCTTTTGATGAATAAGGTCTTGTCAATTTTCCCTCTTTGAAACCCATTGTCTAATAGATATGTTGACAAGGTTTCATACCAAGCTCTAGGAGCTTAATGTAATACATACAGTGCTTTGTCAACCTTGTATACTCTATCAGGAAAGTCTGGATCTTCAAATCCTGGTGGTTAACATACATACACCTCTTCTTCAATCTTCCCATAGAGAAAGGCACTTTTTACATCCATTTGATACACCACAAACTCTTTAAATGAAGCATAAGCTAAAAATAGCCTAATTGCTTTAATTCTTGCAACAGGGGCAAAGACTTCATCATAGTTAATCCCTTCTTCTTATGTGTACCCTTGAGCAACCAATCTTGCTTTATTTCTTATCATAATTCCACTTTCATCATTTTTATTCCTGAAAACCCATTTAGAGCCTATAGCCCTTTTTCTATTTGGTAAATCTACTAAAGTCCAAACTTCTTATAACTTGAATTGTAGAAGCTCTTCCTGCATAGCCTCTATCCAACTTAGATCCTTCAATGCATGAATTACCTTTTTGGGTTCTTCCTGTGATAAAAAGCAAGCAAACAAGTAGTTTTGAAGGTCTTTATGGTTTGTTCTTTGTTAAATAGTACTAACAAACCCATGTTCCTCTAAATTCTTTGACATCTTTCTTGTTTGTGTAGCTAATTGCAAATCTTCAATCACTTGATCAAGAGGATGATCTTTATGAATTCTTATAGATGGAATAGGACTGACTTGGATTGTTTTATCTAAATTGTTTATGTCAGCCTCTGCACCATCATCTTCATCATTTCTTGAGAAGTCAAATATGCTATAATCTTCCAAAGCAAGCATATTTGGATCAAATAGAAATTTAATGCTTGTTTTTCCACCAACGGCATTAACTTCATTTATGCCAACAACATTAACATTATTAGTGCTGTTAACATTATCTGCCTTCTCTTGATTATTACATTCACTTTCTTTTCTTAGATCTTCATCAACCTTCTTTCCATCATCACTTAAAGGTTTGAATCTATCATCATGGGAACTCTTTGGATCTTGAGAATATGGTGGATTAGCAGTCTATAATGGTAGCAAAATGTAATCTTTGACAGGTTTTGTCTCCTTTCTAGCTTGACCTGCATTGTCACTTGCTTTTATACCTGCAAAACCATTAGACTATGTACCTGCAACAATTGGATCATAAGTCATTATTCTTGTTAGTGCGTCAATATTAAATAGCCAATCTAGTCCACTACCTACAACATTAGGTGTATTCTTACTAAACCTAATATGCAAGTTTTCTTCCACTATCCTTGTTGTACTATTGAATACTCTAAAGGCTTTACTATTTAAAGAGTGTCCAACAAAGAAACCTTTATCAGACTTACCATCAAATTTACGTAAGTGATCTATGGTATTGAGAATGGTAACAGGACACCCAAATGGTCTCATAAAACTTAAAGTTGGTGTTCTACCATGAAAAAGTTTATATGGGGTCTTGTTATGAGGCTTAACTACTAACATTCTATTTTGCACATAGCAAGCAGTATTAACTGCTTCTGTCCAAAAAGTAGTTGGCAACTTAGAATCAGCTAGCATAGTCCAGGCAGCCTTAATTAGTGTCCTATTCCTCCTCTCTTTGTTGAGGGGTTCTAGCTACACTAAATTGTCTTAAAACACCATTCATCTCACAAAACTGATTCATTTCTTTGTTTTTGAATTCAGTTCCATTATCAAACTAGATCACCTTAACCTTGTGATCTACTAGATTTTCTATCCTAGTTATAAAGGACTTAAGAATGCCACTAGTCTCATCCTTAGTAGCTAGAAAGAAAACCCATGTAAACCTACTGAAATTATTTGTGACAACTAAGCAATACATTTTTTTCATAAGGATTTTTACAAATGTTGGACCAAATAAGTCCATATGCAACAAATGTAAAGGAAGACTGATTGAGTTCTCTGTTTTGGACTTACAAGAGGCTCTGTGCTGCTTTCCCTTTTGACAAGCAACACAGGTTTGATCATTTTCAAAAAGTTTGGAAGGTAAACCTCTTACAAGATTTCCCTTAACCAATTTATTTCACGAAGGTTTAATATTTAAGTGACCCTAGCCTTCTATGCCAAAGTTTAGATTCATCAGATGTGGCTTTTGCAAAAAGGCAAGTTAAACCTCCTTTAGGAACTATGTTCTTTAAATCAACACTATACATATGATTCTTTCTAGGAACTCTAAGTAAAACTTGACTTTCATTAATTAACTTAAAGTTTGGAGATAAAATAATACATTGAGTGTCATTAAAAAGAACACTATTCTTTTTTATCACACATTTGTGAGACACTAAAGAGATTAAACTTTAACTCTCTTACAAAATACACATTTTCAAAATCTAGATTATCAGTTTTAATGGTACATTTTCCTGTGATTTTCTCTCCTTTGGGGTTCCCTCCAAAAACAACATATCCTCCATCTATCTCTTCATAGTCTGTAAGATATGACATGTTCCCTGTCATATGCCTTAAGCATCCACTATCAATCACTCCTTGATCCTGTAAATCTATTTGTGGATTGCCCTACACATTAGATAAGAAAATCAGCTTCTTTTAGGGACCCAAGCCATCACTGACTTGGATCTGCCTTGTGCATCAACATAATCAAACTTTTTTAGGGCGATTGATGCACTGTTGTGTTTAGAAACATGGTCTAAAACTTTATACTTTGGTTTTTAAACCCAACAAGCTGAGGCCTTAACATCATTAAAAATATTTCCCTTAACAGCATTAACTACTGCTTTTGGCCTAGCAATATTAAATTTTTTACCCCTAACAGTATTAACCCTTTGATTAATATTACTGTTTTTAAATGTTGTGTTCTTATGAATGGGCATCTAAACAGTTGAATGTGATTTTTTAGAAAGATATGACATTGGTCTAGCAGAATTCACTGTTGTTTTTGAGTGAGCAGTGTTGGGATTAAAAGTCTTTTTGAAGTTACTGCTACTCAGGTTAGAGTTACTGCTGCTAAGCAAAACTTGGTGCTGTTCAGTAATCTTAATGAAAAATATGCTAAGTAGTTAGTACTGCTAGTTCATAGTACTAATGTTAGTATAAAGTTAATTCACTAAATGACATAAGTATATTAGTATCTGCTATGTTATATTTAGTACAGGCTAGTTACTAATGCTAGTAAATGTTAGTATGCTAAAGTAAAGTTAGTACTGTTGGTGAAGATTGAAAAAATATTCTAGGTAGTTAATGCTGCTTGTGCTCAGTTAATGCTGCTGGTGTATAAGTTACTACTGTCAGTGTTCAGAGTTAATACTGCTATTACAAAGTTACAACTGCTGAAAAGATTAAGACCGGTAGAAGATTTTATTACTATCAGAGAAAGGTTAAAGATTGCTCTGAGATGTTAAAGATTGCTTTAAAGATCAAGATTCTTACATGATAGCTATTAGTATTTATAGAATAGATCTTAGAGAATATTCTAGTTTTAGGAATGTTTTGTAATTCGACTAGGACTCCTTGGTGTTAATAGGAGGGTCCTTAGGGCTTTAGAGTTTGATATTTAGAAATCTTTTGTTTTGATATATTATAGTTTAAGATTTTGTTAACCCTAATTCTTAGTTAGTGTATTCATATTATATATATTGAAGCCTTTAATTGTTTAATCTGTGCTGCCTCATTAGATTTAAATGTTCAATTAAATATTCTTCTTAATGTTTCAAAGATTAGATTCCGATAATCTTTGATACTATTTCTTACAAAGTTTCTACCATAGTTGTGTAGGATTTATCTTACATAAATAAACTTTACACAAGCTAAGGAATTCAAGATCTATTCAAGAGTGATCAACAAGTGTATCAGAGCTTGTTGCTTTGAGAAACTTTGCTAAGAAGAAACTGCTTTTACATTCAAGGTCTGTTTGTTACAAAGAGATGGATGAAGACTCAGCAAATATGGGGATAAATCAAGTGCTTTTGGCTCAAACCAGGTGAGTATGAGCTTTCGGAGGATGGAGGATGGAAACCAATAACATCACAGCATGATTGATTTATTCGCTTGGGAAGTCATATGTGAATGGTAATGGCACCTCCAATAAACAAAAGTTGTTTGAGGTGTGTGATTTAAAATTGCTCCTGCAACTGCTGAAGAAAAGGCACAAAGGAGGTTAGAGTTGAAGGCAAGAAGCACTTTATTGATGGGCATCCCTAATGAACATCAATTGAAGTTTAACTCCATCAAAGATGCCAAGTCATTGCTGCAAGCTATTGAGAAGAGGTTTGGAGGGAATGTTGCTACTAAAAAGACTCAGAGGAATCTTCTAAAGCAGCAGTATGAAAATTTTACTGCATCTAGCTCAGAGGTGTTAGATCAAACCTTTGATAGGCTTCAAAAGCTTATCAGTCAGTTGGAGATTCATGGTGAAAGTATCTCACAAGAAGATGTGAATCAGAAGTTCTTAAGAAGTCTGTCACCAGAATGGAACACACATACCATTGTGTGGAGGAACAAGCCTAAGATAGATACATTAAGCCTGGATGATCTTTAGAACATCCTGAAGATCTATGAACTAGAGGTCAAAGTCAAACTCAAGCACAAACACACAAAACATAGCCTTTGTGTCCTTAAACAGCACCAGCAGTACAAATGGAGCAGTTAATACTGCTCATGTTGTGACAACTGCTAGCACTTAAGCTACTGTTATTAACTCAACAACAATTGATAACTTGAGTGATGATGTTATATGTGCTTTCTTTGCAAGTCAACCAAACAGTCCATAACTTGACAATGAGGACTTGCAACAAATTAATCCTGATGATTTAGAAGAGATGGACTTGAGGTGGTAGATGGCTATGATAATAATGAGGGCAAGGAGATTCTTGAAGAACACTGGAAAAAAGCTTACTATTAATGGTAATGAGACCATTGGGTTTGATAAGTCCAAGGTGGAGTGTTACAACTGCCACAAAAGGGGACAAGAAAAATAGGAATAGGAGAACAAAAGAAGGGTTGTGTCTATATGGAGACATAAATACTTCTAAATGATTTGGTGTCTTGTGATGGTTTGGTTATGATTGCGAGTAATCAAGCAGAAGGAGGGTACCAACTACTTTGCACCTTTGCTTACTCTTTCTACAAAATTTCTAACTCTGCATGTATTACTGATTCAAATATTTCACCATCTGTTTAGAAATGGTTATAAATACCGCTTAAAGGAACAAAATGAACAACTCGTTAAAAGTGTTGAAATACTTAAGGCTCTAAAGTTAAAATGCTTATTGCTTAGAAAAACAAGTTTAGAGTATGTTAGAAACAAGACTTCTAGTTTATAAGAAAAATGAGGTCTGTTTTATGAGAAGATATCAAGGTCTTAAATTGAGAGTCATTTAAGAGAAGTACGCATTACAGAGTACTTAGGAGGAAGTTAGACTGGCTTAAAAACCAAAAGATGAAATTCAGGCTAATCAGTAGAAAATTTTGAGATTCATTATAGCTTAGCAAACTAAAAGACTGTCAGATAGTTGATAACGTGCAAACAGGTTTTGACGTATAATGCTGTTCTACTCCCTTACATGGAAACTTTGTGTCCAAAACTGATTGTTCATTCTTGCTGGTCTAGAAGAGGTTGTGAATGAGGCCTATATTAGTTTGTGAGCCTACAGTAAAAGCTATGTTGTGGGATAGTACAAGCAAAGCCTTAAGCAGTTCGGAAGAATAATGGTCCTCACACTTATTGAGGGATTGGGTGATCAGTTAGTGAGGAAGATGATGTGCCTTAGGCTAAGATTGAAAAGAAAACTGTTAAACCTAGTTTTGCTAAAATAGAGGTTGTTAAATCTAAAGAGCAAGTAAAATCTCCTAGGAAAACAACTGTTAAACAAGGTAATCAAAATAGGCTGAACATACATAGTCCTAGAGGAAACCAAAGAAACTATAATAATACGATATCTCAAAGACTAGGAAGTAATTTTGAGATGATTAACAAAGCTTGTTATGTGTGTGGAAGTTTTGATCTCCTGTAGTATGATTGTGATAACCATCAGAGACAGTTTTGTGACAACCATGACTTGAGCAGGTTGGTCAAACCGTAGTGTTGACCTAAATGTATCTGTTGCAATATATGGTTATGTGTTTATACGTGTTTATATGTGTTTATGTGGGATATGTGATATTGGATAATCAATCCATTGAGCGTGATCGTCTCATTGGGATTGGATTTGAGTTGAATTTTGTGAAGTTCATTTCGTTCACTTTTGGTGACAAGGAAATGATTTCGGTGATGAGCTATTTCGCGCTTAATTGTCGTACAGCTAATTTATTCGTATACGATTTTTGTGTTAGTAATTTAAGATAAGTTTAGGTTTTAGAGGTTAAGTTAAGTGAAATGAGTTATTTGATGGAGAAATTTCATTTTAATCACTTATAGTGATAATGGAATTGATTGGGTATTTTGAGAGAATTTTTTAGGTTAAGTGCGGATGTCTAGGTGATGGTTTAAAATGGGAAGTGTGTTATTTGTGAAAGAAATGGTTTGTTAAATAGAGAGATTTTTGGAAGACTTCTATTTTTGAAAAGTGAATTTGAAAATGAAAGTTATCTTTTGGGAAAGTAGTTTATAAGGCAATATGGTATTACCAAATAAGCTTTGGGTTTTATTAAAAACTTAAGGTATGAATTGGTAATAAATAAACTCAATTAATTTTTTTATTAAGATGCATAGTAAAATCTGAATTTTAAAAGAAAAAAAAGAAAAGAAATTGGTTGTATTAGAATACAAACACTAAATAGGCTTTATTAGGATTACCTTAGAGACTTAATTAATTACAAAAAAATAAAAACCCTTAATATACCTATTGAAGTTGGCGATTTTTTACAAGAGAAGAAAAAAGAAAAGATCCTTTTAGTGGTACTTGGTTAGGTATTTTTTCCTCATCCACTTGTTTAGTTATTGGTTATTTAATTTTATAATATATTCTAAAGTATGATGGTTATTAGCGTTTATAAAATTAGGGCTTTGAATTTTTCTTGAAGTTTATACATGTTATATTAATTGTTTAATCATTAGTATAACTGGTTACAAGATCTTGATTCTTGCGTTAGGTCTAGATCACCCGAATAGTTGTTTAATTCATGCAGAAAGTTAGGCAGTTTTGTACGAGCATTTACTTCTTCACTAATATTCTAATTAAACACTTACAACATACCTGGAGATAACATCAGAGAGTATACTTTCAATGGATAAGTTGCTCGTGAGTTTTTATTTGGTCGGGAAGTGGTCAAAAGTTAGTTACAAAATCCAGTGTGTTAAAAACAGTGACGAATTTCAGTTTTGGTTTTGATTTTTCATAAAAATACTTAGACATATCTAGTTATCGGCTCTAAATTAATGGGGAAGTTGTTCTATTTATTGCGGGTCGACCCCTGGAATTGTTTTTTCCGTAGGTTATGAAGTTTAGTTGGTTATCCTAATCATACTTTTAGGGGGTCAGATTCTAGATTGAACTTCTGCGACTGTTGGATTAAATGAATATCGAAAAGGGTATTGTATAAAGGGTAATGGCTTTGGGAGCTATGAGAGGTTAATAGGACATTATGTAATAGCATGGGAATTTTGGTTTGAATTGTGGTCTGGAGGTGTTTAAGTGGTAAGTTCTTTTGGACGTGTCAAGTGAGTATAAAAATTCTGCTAAACTAGAAAATTTAAAGTGTTAGCATTGACGTGGTATTGGCATATGTAGGGCAGTCTGGAGATTTTTTACCAAGAGAGAAAGAAAGACTTTTGGGTTCTGGTTAAGGTATGTTCCTAATCCTTGTTTAGTTCTGTTATTAATTTTCATTAAATATTAAATTATATGTAGTTTGGATTAGCGTTTATAAATTAGGGCTTTGATTTTTCTTGAAGTTTATAATGTTATAATAATTGTTTAATCATTAGTTTAACTGGTTACAAGATTTGATCATGCGTTAGGTCTAGATCACCCGAATTAGTTGTTTAATTCACTGCAGAAAGTTAGGCAGTTTTGTAACGAGCATAACTCATCATAAATTCAAATAAATAAATTTTCAACATAATCGGAGATAACCACCCAGAGAGTCTACTTTCCAGTTAATGTTGGATCCGTGAGTTTTTATGGTCCGGGAGTTTAGTGGTTTTAAAGTTTTAGTTATAAAATCAGTGTGTAAAACAGTGACGAATTTCAGTTTTGGTTTTGATTTTTCTAAAAATACTTAGACATCTAGTTAGAGGCTCTAAATCATGTGGAAGTTAGTTTATATATTGCGTGTGACCCCTGAATTGTTTCTACGTAGGTTATGAAGTTTAAGTTGGTTATCTAACATCATACTTTTAGGGGGTCAGATTCTAGATGAATTCTGGACACTTTGGATTATGAAATTTTTCAAAGGTATTTGTAAAGGGTTATGGCTATGGGATGGAGCTATCTATGAGAGGTTCAATTCTAGTGACATCTTAGTAGCATGGAGATTTTGGTCCATTGAATGTGGGGACAGTGTGTAAGTGGTAGTTATAAGGAGTGTAAGTGAGTATTATTTAAATTCTGCTCAAAACTAGAAACTTATAGTTTCAGCATTGACAGTGTAAAATGGCATATGTAGGAGTAGGAAAAGGGCTTTTTAAATCATGTACTAGAAAAAACTATCGGTAGATAGCTTCATATATCCCATGTAGTTGAGAGGTTATTCATTTTTGTTGAATTCCTAATTGATGGTAGCTTATTGTGTGCTTAATTGTTTAGATTATCCGTGAAGAGTTTGTGAAGCTTTTGTTGGATTCTTTTGGTAAGCTAAGCATCAGGTGAGTTTCATAGCCCCTTTTTCTTATGTTTTCATGAGGTGAAAATGATGCTATGAGTTTAAATGTTTTAGTTGCTGTGATTATGTGTTTATATGTTATATGGTACGCTCCATGGCTTTGTGATCAATTGGAGGCGTTTTGTTGGAGAGTGATGTTTACTACTCAATCAAATCCAAATGAAGGGTTGAAATAATACTCAATGATATGTTGGTCCAGGCCTAAGTATAAGTTCCAGCTGGTAGACTTTTAGGTGTGTAAGTGACATATTTGGGATCGGATGAGTATGGCGCATACTAGTGTATGTGATTGGGATAGGTCATGGGTACGCCTTACCCTAGTGTATGGTTTGTTATGAAATTGTTTTAGTAATCGCAACAATTGTATGGAAAGTTTTTTTATCCGTTTGTTTAAAAACCTATGACTCTCACCTAACCCGTTGTGTTGACGTTTTTATAGATATCATTTTCAGGTGAGGCTTAATGGTGCTACGATAGAGCGAACGGGCTAGAAGAGACCCATAAGGATGTTTGGAGTTATTTATGTTTCTGTTGAATTATATGGCGTTTGCAATGAAATTGTTTGGATTTGTTTTTGACATTGTTCATTTTTTGACGAGACTCTTTTCTTCATTAATATAGACACCATAGGTTTTGGGTATTGCTTATGGACTCTTGGTCTTTGCTGTCTTTAGTTTTTTTTTAGTATTCTCTTTATCGTACCCATTGTGTTGTGATGATATCCATTTATTGTTTACGCCGATCGTTTCCGCCTTGAGGTTTGTGGACAAGATTCAAGGTTATCAGAGCTCCAAGGTATAAAGAACTAGGTGGTTCAGCATAGACTATAGCTTAAGGGTCCAACTCTTATAGTTGTATTTTAGGGGCATATGTGTTTTGCTGTATGTAACTATACCGTATGTTCCAGCTATCTAAAAGCTTTTTTGAAATTCTTTCAACTTTTGAAATTAATGACTATATAATATGAATTTTTACTATTTTTTTATGTGGAATCTAATAGTATATATCTTTTGTTTATTGTTTTAGTCATGTCTTCCCCTACCCCTAGGAGATATCGTTGGGAGTATTATTTTACTCACTAGTCCTGCGGTGTTGGTTGACTTTTTCGAGCGGAAAAAGGTCAAACCCCAATAAGCGAGGACAAACATAGTTGATTTTGTTTTCTACCTTGATGACATTGATATATCGTGGATTGCTTTTATATTTTGGGTCAGAATGTGACTTCTGTTTTGTTTGGTCGATTGTGATTTTATTGTTCGTTAGATGGATTATCATGTTTGAGTTATATTTGGATTATTATTAAGTGCTATGTGGTAGATGTGTGTTATCATTGAGACGTATGGTCTTGGAAGTAAGTACACGTGTTCGTTGAAAAAGGTGCAATTATAATTATGGTCGCGATCATAATTTTAAAGGCTCTATCAACATAGTGGACTTGTGACTTTGATTGCATTGATCATTTGCTTGTATGTATTATGTAAGGATGTAAGTCTGGATAGTTCTGTAGATGGTAGTGTAGATGTGATGTGAGATCCTGTTAAGGATAGTTGTGTGGTTAGAGAATTCCCCTCTTAACTGATTGGGCGATTATATTAAGTTGGGTTGCGTAGATGGTTAGGTCCCTTTCATTATCATTTGCGGTGATCTCATCGGATACCTGTTGGTATTGTCGGTGCGGTTATATTAGTTGGTTTGTTAGATCGTTGTTTGTTGAGATATCTATCGCTCATGTTGGTATTCTTGGGTAGTTATCATAGAGCTTGGTTGTTCTATGTTCTAGTCTTTTTGGACGTTCTTGATTGTTTTCCTTTGTCTAAAGGTGACGATACTTTTTGGTTTGGTTCTAAAGACCGTTGGTATGGATGAGTCTTAAGGTTTGTTTGGTTTGCAAGATTTCTTGTCGCTGTTCGTTTTCAATGGTAAATTAATATTCTGGTATTGCGGAATTCTTTAAGGTATTTTGGGAGTCTATTTTCCTATCATGATGTTTTTTTTGTTGTGAGTCATAAATTCCATTTGAAAGTAAGTTTGTTGTAGTGTTACATATTGTTTAGGTGTTAAACAACTTTTTAAAAAAATAAATTAATTATAAAAAATTAAAATGCAACAAATTTAAACAAAAAATAATCTTTTGATTTTCTTTTATGAAAAATCGATCTATTTAAAATAAGTTATGAAAATTTTAGTTTAAATTTTTATTACACTTAAATATTATTTGCATTTATAAACTAAATAGGTGATTCTATGGTTTTATACATGATTGGTATTAGGTTATGAGGAAAGTTATCCTTGGGTAGTAAATATTGTTCTGGGTACAAAGGTTATTAATTTTTAATTAATGGGTCTGGTTACGTGGTTTTATTTTGTTGGAGGGTAGTTTCTTGAAATACGTTGATGTGTTTGTTAGGTCGGAGGTTCGTTCTTTTGTCGACGTTTACCATTTGGTTGAATTTTTGTCTTTTGGAATAGTGGGATTTTTGGTCCATACCAATTGGTTTATGTAAAGTTTGAAATTTCCTTCATGGGTTTCTTTGGTGCTGAGTTGATGTTAGAGTATCTTCTAGGTGATGCGATTGATAGTAGCAGAAATGCGAATGGAATTATTCAGCGATCACCAAGTTGGAATTAGAGAGTTCTCAATTTTACTTATGATTTAGTACCCTCTTAGTTAATGTGAGTGTTGATGTAGTGTAGGAGAGAATGGTTGTCTGAGACATAAGTTGACGCTGGTATAGCCACGCAAAAGGTAGTTAACATGCTCTTGGTAATTGGAGAGTGCTAAGGTTCATGGAGAAACAAACTAAAGAGGATACGAGGTCTCGTAGGAGTACCAAAGAAGATGAGTTGAGGTAACCATTATTTGATATCCTTTGTAGTATGTCGAGCCCTCTAAAGTGTTCCGAAGGAATTAGTAGGTTTTTCAACCCTCGGTCGTAGAGTAGGGATTACGTATGGAATTAGTAGTAGGAGCACGGCCAGTTTGCGAAGGCTGTGTCGTTTTTTGCGTCTTTAGAAACGAAGACGAGGTCTCGGAATGATTGACAGGAGCTTTCAAGGTCGAGAGTTGGTTATTCGTAATGGTAATCTGTTTGTGGGAGGACCAGCGTTTGTATGCTTGGTAGGAAGAAAGGTGGGTAGTTTGGAATGTGCATAAATTATCTCGAGAAGAGCGAGATAGAAAATTTTGTATGTTGATGTCACAATGGACGGGTGCATGGGAGATGCACGTAGCTATAAGACTATTTTTTAGGTTGCGTATTTGGGACACGTTAAAGTTTTACGGCCTATGCTTTTTGGGTTTAACCACATGCACCAACGGTTTTCATGGGAGTTAAATGAGCCGGGATTGTGCATGACCATTTATAGACAAGCTAGTTACGTTATTAAATTAAGTCAATCATTTTTAAAACCGACCCGATGTTATAGAGGAGTGTCGAGTCGCAACGTGAGATGATCGTGGAGTCATTGAAAGAGTAAGAGAAGTGTACGTGATAGTTTTCCAACAATGTGGAAGCAGAACCATAATGAGGAAAGCTATATATGATGGAAGGAATCAACATGGGTAATGAGACGATTTGGCATGAGATGGAGGCAAACGATCTTCGTGTATATTATCGACGCGCGAAAGCATTGGATTTCGGAAAGCATGTTGGAAAAGGGAGTGAAGTGATGCTTGTAGGTCAGCGACAACTGAACGGTTCTTATGTAGGATTGAATGGTATCGTGGTAGGTTTTGCCTTAAATGTAGAGGCTATTAAGTGAACGAGTCATGGAGAGTGTAATCTATACGGATCATGAATGTCTCCAACACTCATTTCAATCGGTAGATTGAACTTGACGGCAAGATGTATGGATGATGTTATTGTAGTGGAGTTTGATTCGAAGGCCAACAGTACCTATCTGGGAAAGGCAATTGTAGATGTGTACATGGGTTGGAAGATGGAGTGATTCCAAGAATGAGTTCGAGATAGCATGTTCGATGATCCGATCTAGGTGAGCGAAAAGGATGTTTGGTTGCATAGATAGTGTCCATAGCAAAGAACGCGGTCAAATAAGATGTTGCATGGCTTGGACCAACAAGTGTGAAAAGAGATAGAGAGTGGTTCATATTGGTTAGACAAGGTTCGGACCTCCAATGTGGAGAGAAGTATTAGAACCTTGTATTAAGAGGGTATACGACAAAAGTAATTCGTATCATCCTGGAGGGATACGATGTTGTTGTGGTTTTTAGGGAACTAATCCGATGGACTGACTATGAAGAGGCATAAGATAGATTGCGGCTAGTAAGTTTTAACGCGTATTCAGAAAGTAGGAGTTGAGTATCAAGGGTCTTCAGGGTTGTCTGCTAAACTTGAGTTACCGAGTTGAGGGGGAAGGATAACTTGGATTTTGTTAAGTTACCCAAGTTTTTGTGCTGTAGATGGATTCGATGCGATTTTTGGATGTTAGTCAATGGACTGACTATGTCACCCATTCTAGCTATGCTTAGGATAAAGTATGGTTAGATTTTAGAGGTAATGGTAATAACTCACTTTCGTGAGATAGAGTTTGTTTCCCTAAGGTGGGGATTATCATTCGGGAGGGGGGGGAAGTTTAATGGATTGTGCTTCTTTGTAAGCTTGGTATAGAAAGGATGTAGGTTACCATTTTTGGGCCGTACTGGAGAGAGTGCGTTGAATGGACGTTCGAATTTTGGCTTACAAGAAAAAACCAAAAAGATAGTGGTAATACTGGAAGGTTGAGGCAGCAATTTGTCTAAACGTGTTAGTTGGTAGTAACCGGGAACTTTTGAATTAAATGGATGGTAGGTTATGGCGTGGTTGAATGGTCTTCACATTGGAGAGGTCTTGTAGTGCGTTTGGAAAGATTTACAAGTTAGAACAGATGTTTTTGTAGCGACCATTAGAGTTCTTTGGATATATTGGCTACAGTTCGGTGGAATATTTCTGTCTTATGAAGCCTAAGTATCGGAAAATTTGATTTAGGAGGTCTGAGTGCTAACAAGTTTGGTAAACCTATAATTTGCTGGTTCTTTAGATCGTTAAGTTTGTAAACAATCATTATATCTTAATTTAAATGTCGGGTTCTTGTTTGATGGTTGCTGAGAGTTAAGATATAAAACCTAGTTGTTACAAGTACCTTTAAGGGTTTTGATTAAGTTTTCTCGATGGACGATGCGAGTACATGTAGTGGATGCTTCTTTTAGTTTGGGGTTGTAAGAAGTTGCTAATGGCACCTTGTGGGTGGTAGCAATGTTTTAGAAGTTGGATACGGATTTTGGAAGTTAGTCGAGGGTTAAAGGTTGACTTGACTTTTGTTTGTCAAGGAAGATGATGTTGTGGACCGAGAGGTATGAGTAAATGAGTTGTTTTGATAGCATTAGTGCAAGTTCCGTTGGGATTCGACTGCGTGGTACCTGAGCTTACGTCAGGAACGCAAGGACTCAACACTGAGGTCTAAGCTGTCCTTCCGTTGTTTGTCTATAGTGCTTAATGCCTTTGAGTAGTTAGTTAAATCTCGGGGACGAGGCTCTTCTCAAGGGGGGTTTTTTTTGGGGGGGGGGGCGATTTGTTTTTATATGACAACCATGACTTGAGCAAGGTTGGTCAAACCGTAGTGTTGACATAAATGTATCTGTTGCAATGTATAGGTTATGTGTTTATAGTGTTTTATTGTGTTTGTGTGGGGATATGTAAGATTAGATAATCAATCTATTTGAGCCGGTGATCGTCTTCATTGGATTGGACTTTTGTGTTGATTGTGAAGTCATTTCGTTAACTTTTGGTGGACAGGAAATGATTTCGGTGGATTGAAGCGGGTTTCACGCGTTATTTGCTAAGTAATCTTTTCGTATAGTATTTTGTGTTAGTAATTTATAGATAAGTTTAACGTTTTAGAGGTTAAGTTAAGAGTAAATGATGTTATTTGATGGAGATAATTTATTTTAATCACTTATAGTGATAATGGAATTGATGGGGTTTTTTGTGAGCAGATTTGTTTTGTTAATATGAGGATGTCTTAGGTCGATGTTTATTATGGTATGGAATGTCATTTATGAAAGAAATGAGTTTGTTATAAAATTATGAGAGTTTTTGGAGACTTTCTATTTTTAGATAGGTGATTTGGAAATGATTAGTTATTTTTAGAAAGTAGTTTATAGCAAATTTGGTTTACCAATATTTTGCTTAGGTTTGTATAAAACATTAATGGTAATTAAATAACTAATAATATTTTTTATAGATGAATAGTAAAATACGAATTTTAAAAGAAAAAAAGAAAAGAAAAGAAAAAAATAGAGTTGTATTAGAAATCAAACACTAACTAGACTTTATCTAGGATTACCTTAGAGCCTATAAATACAAAAAAAAAACCCTAAACCCCTATTGAAGTTGGCTGATTTTTACAAGAGAAGAAAGAGAAGAGAATTTTAGGGTTCTTGGTTAAGATATTTTCTAATCCTTGTTTAGTTGTAGTTATTTAATTTTTAATTAATGTAATCTAAGTATGATGGATTAGGGTTTATAAATTAGGGCTTTGATTTTTCTGGAAGTTTATAATGTTATAATGATTGTTTAATCATTAGTTTAATTGGTTATAAGATTTGATCATGCGTTAGGGTCTAGATCGCCCAAATTAGTTGTTTAATTCACTGCAGAAAGTTAGGCAGTTTTGTAACGAGCATAACTCATTCATAAAAATTCAAATAAATAAATTACAAACATCACTGGACGAACAAACTCTGAGAGTCTATCTTTCCAGAAAATATAGCCTGAGAGTTTTTATGTCGGGATGTGGGTCAAAGGTCGTTACAAACTTAGTGTGTAAAACAGTGGACGAATTTCAGTTTTGGTTTTTTGAATTTTTTCTAAAAAATACGTTAAGACATCTAGTTAGAGGCTCTAAATCACTTGGAACTGTGACCAATTTCAGTTTTGGTTTTGATTAAAAAAAAATACTTAGAAATCTAGTTAGAGGCTCAAAATCACGTGGAAGTTAGTTTATATATTTTGTGTGACCCTTGAATCTTTTCTGGACACTTTGGATTAATAAATTTCTAAAGGGTATTTGTAAAAGGGTAATGGCTTTGGGAGAGCTATGAGAGGTTCATAGGACATATATTTAGCATGGTGAATTTTGGTTTGAATTTTGGAAGTGTTTATGTGGTACGTTTAGGACGCGTAAGTGAGTATAAAATTCTGCTCAAAACCAAAAAATTTAAAGTGTAGCATTGAAGTCTAAATGGCATATGTAGGAGTTGGAAAAGGGTCAAATCAAGTATAGAACTATGGTAAATAGCTTAGATATCTATCATAGTTTAGGTTACATAATATTGGGTTGAATGCCTAATTGATGGTAGCTTATTGTGTGCTTAATTGTTTAGATTATTCGTGAAGTGTTTGTGAAGCTTTTGTTGGATTCTTTTGGGAAGCTAAGCATCAGGTGAGTTTCATAGCCCATTTTTCTTATGTTTTCTTGGGGTGAAAATGATGCAAAGAGGTTTTGAAATGTTTTAGTTACTGTGATAATGTGATTTAAATGATGCCCTGGGCTATACGTGACTATTGTATGTTATGTGCTACTTGCTTTTATAGTATGAATTGTTGTGCTTGGGCATGATCGTTTCATGGCATTTATGGATTTGATTGGTAGTAAGCGTGATCGTCTTATTACTGTTAGTCGTTTGAGTGAACGTGATCGTCTCATTGTTGTTATGTTTTATGTGAGGATTGAGCGTGAACGTCTCAATGTGGATTGATGTGATTTCATGTTAGCTTTTATGATAGTGCGCTGTGTGTCCTGCTATGTTATGTTTTATTTATCACAGTAATTGGATTTAAAGGTTTGTTTTGCGTGTCTTAAACCTATGACTCTCACCAACCATTGTGTTGACGTATTTAAGCATCATTTTCAGGTGAGCTTCATGAGAATATTGGGGTTAAGAGAAGTGGCTAGAATGACCGCTAGGATTGCATTGGAGTTCGCTCCTGAGTTTGTTTATGTTTGTTGCATGGATTTTGTCGAATGTTATTTGATTTTATTAGGTTCGTGAGATATTGTTCTTGTATTGGTGAGACCCTTTTTCATTAATACAAGATGTCATTCTTTTGGTTTTCGGTATTGTCATGACACATTGTGTCTTTATTCCTTAGTTATGCATTTAGTGTTTCTCTATTGTTGACACCATTGTGTTGTGATGATATCCATGATTTACGCCTCGTGTTTCCGCCTTGGCGGGGTGTGACAACTGGTGCAAAGGTTTCATCATAGTTAATTCCTTCTTTCTGACTATAGCCTTGTGCAACCAGTCTTGCTTTGTTTTTGGTGGTTTTACCATTCTCATATTTCTTGTTCTTGAACACCTATTTGTAGCCTATGGCTATTTTTCCATAAGGGAGTGGAACAAGAGTCCATACTTTGTTTCTATAGAACTGATTCAGTTCTTCTTGCATGGCATCAACCCATCCTGGGTGCTTCAGTGCCTCAGACACCTTTTTAGGTTCTATCTTAGAGAGAAAGTCGACAAATATACATTT